>NQII01013862.1:0-19034 GCA_002778355.1 Clitarchus hookeri | reverse complement strand
TATTTCAGTTACAATACAAGGAGACAAAGTTAACAGCGGCTGCGGTGGTGTAGTGGTCCGACTACTCGCCTCCCACATTGGCGAACCGGATTCGATTCCTCGCGAAGTCACTGTCAGATTTTCGCACGTGGGAATCACGCCAGACGGTGGCACTGGTCGACCGGTTTTCGCGGGGATCTCCCGTTTCCTCTGCACGTTTAATTCCGGCGCTGCTCCATACTCACCTCGCTTCGCCCTCATCGGCTCTCACTCTCACTTTCTCACTATCTCACTATCTCACTCTCACACTAACTCTCTCTAACTCTCTCACTCTCTCTGGTTTAATATATTCTGAGATATAGCTGTCTAAAAAAACTGTTTCTGACTATGTTGGAGGGCAATGTTTTTAATGTGCTCAATGTCNTATTCTGAGATATAGCTGTCTAAAAAAACTGTTTCTGACTATGTTGGAGGGCAATGTTTTTAATGTGCTCAATGTCTTGAAAGTATCATTCCTCCATCGTCTGGAACGTATTTTCTTTTCGTAGGTAGATCTTTAAAGGCACGTTTAATAATTTCGTAAAAAAAAAAAAAAAGCATTTTAGACCTATTGGAGGCACGTTTAATAGTTTCGTAAAAAAAAAAAAGCATTTTTCAAACACACTGCAGTGCATTTCAAGCACCAGGTAAGGCACTCACTGCCTTAAAGCACCGCCATGGCTGATTCGTCCCCTGATCTGCTTATCTGAGGAGTTTTCTGCGTCTTAAATGACCTCACTGTCGACGAGACGTTGAATTCCATTTACCTAAACCCATTACTTTTCTGTAGGAATACGACTGCTTCTCTTGTGACAACAATCGCAACAGGTACACGAGCAATATTTTCGTGAACTTATGTATTATCACAAACAAATAAACAGTATTCCAAATAGCTTTTAAATCCAAAGCAGCAACCATATTAACCATTTTACTTAGAAAATAGGGTTTGAATATGCCATAATACTTCAAGGCATTAATTGTTCTATGTCTACTTTCAACTACCTTCTCCGGTCTACACAGAGCTACTGAAAAAGGGAAAAGTTTACAGGTCACGAAGATAAATTAATTTTTTCTTTCATGCCGGTGTTTGCTTTTCTTTCATCATTCTGATTTTCGCAAACAAACAACGCTGTTTGCGGCAAAATAATAACCGTTCCCTAGCTGGCTCTAGGCGACTTTATTTTGTATGGGTTTTTGGATTGACGTGTTCAAACAAAGTAACACGTTAACAGCACACCATTTTCAATTTTGCAGGTTCGTCACTCATCACGTCAGAAACACGCAAGAAGATAAATGTGTTTCGCCGCGGTCTAAACAGACTTGAAATAAACGCGTGAGGCGAGCAGACCAGACCAGTGACGTCATCACTGCGCGGCGCCGCTGAGTAATAACTTCGGCCTGCATTTCCTGCTTTGATGTGCTCATTAACTTTTCAAATGTAAATTTCTACACTGTAAAAAAAATTGTAATTTTTACTGAGAAATTGTTTGTAGTGCTACAAATGTTTGTAACAGTACAAACATTTCTCTTGTAAAATTACCAACTTGTAAAACTACAAGGGCCGTGTTTGTAATAGACTTCAAGGAATGGTTGTATTATACTGACCGGTATCCACGAGCTCAAGCAAAATGGCGGACACTCAACAACGTAAAACCGTATATAGCTGTTTGTGCAAAAACTAAGAGTGATGTAAAATGTAGTTGCGCGCAAAAAGAAGTGTATTGCAAGTTTGAATAACGTGAAACACTTAAAATAAATGAAATAATCACAATAAAACGACGACAAAGTTAAAAACACGTGACGCTATTACCCGTTAACTGTAATATTTTAATATTTCATATCTACACAAAACTCTTAAAATGAAATAACTGCGTTCTTTTTAATTGAATAACTTCACTATTATTTTGTAAAACTCGTAAGTTAAGTTGNTCTTAAAATGAAATAACTGCGTTCTTTTTAATTGAATAACTTCACTATTATTTTGTAAAACTCGTAAGTTAAGTTGTTGGTCTTGTGGTTAGGGCTCTGAGATAGAAAAGTAAGGGATGTGGTTCTAGACTCCGACCTGGAAAGGGTTTTTTTTTGTGAATTATATTTAGAAATGACGTTTCTCCCTATTCTCTGTTATTAATTAATCAAATTTGTTTTCTAGAAGAAAAAATAATTTTATGTCCACTTCTAAATAATGTAAGTTGTAATACAAGCCTATCCTTTGTATTTTTACAAATATATGTTTTGCAGATTTTACAAGGAAACTGCTACTGGTTCTACAAAGGATTTTCTTGGCAATTGGAATTCCAAGGGTTTTCCCTAAAAAAGTATAAACAAAATTTATGCAGTATAATTATGTTATCTCGTGATTATGGCATCAACACAGCATTAATTAAAAAACGATTACCGGAAATACGAACATTGTTTAACAACGCATGATTACATTTCACTGTGGAATGAAAAATGAATCATTGTAATGATACACCGGAGCTAATTAGATACATACACTATACACACATGAAGGGAATATGTGAATAACGCTAACCATCTGCGACGGCCTGTTCATCACGAAAGAATAAGTCGAAAACTTAAACTTGTGCAACTTATGGGTTAGAATGATTCCTAATGGAAATATATGTCCTAGAAAGCGTAGTTGAAACACTGACAAATATTAGAGAATTATTTCACATGGAACGCAATTTGAACCGAAGATCTGAAACCACAGAAAAATATGTTACTCTTCTAAAATTATAACAGTTATTGAGGTTTACACATAATTTTTTGTATCAAAATTAGTGGCGCAGAAGCATAAATTGATTTTTCCATGATATGTTTCTAATTAATATGTTAGAATTAACAAAGAAGGCTGCCAACCTTACCAAAATATTTTTGGAAATTTGTTATTGAAGAAGTTAAATTGCCCATTACAATGTCGGTTCTAGGGCATGGTAGGGTTTTGTAATCACATTTAATAACACACAAGTAAATACAAGGCTTCTGATACGTTTAATTAGCCGAAACATCTGAACATGTCAGACGTGAAACTGCGGTATTTATAAATGGCGAGTTAAATGTTTTCTATAGATATTGTTACTAATAATTTATACATTGTAAATGGGTGAAATACGTAAATGAAACTTGCACTGCAAAATATTTCTTGCACGATGATCTCGCAACTTCGGTTGGTCATGCTTCTTTTCAAGTTTTATATCGATATCAACTACACAGTTTATTTAGCTGCATTCTTATCACATTTATTGGACATTTCAGGACAATGATTCATACATTCGAGAACGCTTATGACATATGCTGGACGTTGTATTTTATTTCTCAAGTAAAATGTTTCAAATTGTATTTTACAGCGTTATTGTAACAACTCAGCTACTCGGAGCTTGTACATTGAATATTGAATAAAATCATTTTTGTTTTGTTTCAGCGAAGTTTTAGTAGCCATGGGGACTAACACATTGGACAAGATAGTTCATTTTACCACCGTCGAGAAGTCTACAATACATCAGCATTACAACAGCACGAACTTCCACAATGACATTGCTTTACTTAAAGTGAGTAACACATTTACAAATTGGTTTCTTTTATTTAATTTTATGATGATCCGCGGGACCTGGTTTAGTAGCCATACAAATTAATAGCATGTATTCGTGTTTCCGTGGTGTTGTTTCGCATAGAAGTGGAATATAATATTTGTACATAATAGTAGTCTTGGTTATCAGAACGCTAGTTCTCCAATGCAGCGACTGGTTCGTACGCTCGTAGAATTCGAGAATGTGAATACATTAATACAAACGCGCGTGAAATAATTGATATTTTACAGACGAGTTGTCCTACATACCATTAGCAGGGCAGAGGGGTGAAGAAATGCTGGGGTCAAGAAAATAATTACAGTTCAACGTGCATCATAACCTCAGCAATCGAGTTGTTACGGCAGTGTTTTTCCTAGTGCGTGTATGATCCCAAAGTCAGGTATATGTTCAGCTGTGGCAAATAACCTGTCATTAAAATCCGCATAGATTTGAATCGGCTGATAACTGATGTATAAAGTAAAACATGAAGTGAAATTTTAATACACAGATGAAGTCAAACTTTTCCGGTTTTAGCATGCAGTTTTCAAAAAAAAATTTCAAAATAAGTTGAGAAGTAAATTAACTTAAAATAAATAAACAAGTAAAATCAGGAATGTACAAAGGATTTGTTTATACAAATTAGAATAAAAGAGTTTCGATAAATTTTTTAAAGTCGTATGTTTGAAACATTAGTAATATGAAGTTGTGCGAAAAAGAGAAAGATAGTAACCGGAGATACACTACAGAATATAAAAAGCATATATCACTGCAGAATAAAATGAGAACATCTGACCGCTCATGAAATGACGCATTTTTAAAGTTGAAGCCGTGGCTAACTCATAGAAAGTCAGCACTGCTTTGGGCGTCGGTTATATTGTTGTGATACCTCACGCACCTCCTCTTTGTGCCTTGCCACTGGATATGAGCTGCATCGGACTAGAGAAGAAGTTGATAAACTACGGGGAACGGGCTACAAGAAAGTAGACGTACAAAGAGCATGGGCCCGTAAAACAGCGGCAGTTCCTATTCCTAACATATCAGTCAACAAATAGAATAAATAAAAATATAATTCCTCATTAATAAATGAATAATCCTTAGCAACTGTGAGAATATCTTCACACAGCAGTATGAAATGCATAAATACAATAAAGTGTAATAATTTTTAAGTTCCGCAAGAGGCAGTGTTCTTACTGAACAACCTTACGTAAATATGATCCTGCTAAAATGCACGAGAAAGGCAATCCTCTTGAGAAATTTCCATGGTTTCAATCCCGCTAGAAACTCTTTAATAGGAAAATACATAAGCAGTTAGAATAAAGTTAAACTTCGCACACTCAGGTGGGCTATATGGTGTTATTTTTTAACATGGGGTTCGTGAGGCGCGGTAATTACTGTGATTGGATGTTCGAATTTAGAGAGAAGATAGAGGAAGATATGTCTGTTGACCTGCTAGGAGAAGCTAGTCGCTACTCTAGGGATGTAAGGTGATGGCTGGAAGGTTGGTGGGACTGAATTAACGAGTCTTTATTGCGCGGCTAATTAAGCGAGCTGGTAATTTACGTGATCGTGTCGCAGAACACAAGGCTAGAAGCAGGTCGCCGCCTTTCTATCAGTNTTTACGTGATCGTGTCACAGAACACAAGGCTAGAAGCAGGTCGCCGCCTTTCTATCAGTACAAAAGGTGTAAAAGCACGGTAAAGTGTTGGCAACCGATAATCGATGCACACGGTTACGTAGCTCACGTTCACTCAGGCTGAAGGTGTTGGTTCTCTGTTGGTGACGCGTGGTGCAAAAGGCTGTTCACGGTAAAATGAGCACTTCAGAAAGCCCACGTAAAGATTTATTTGTATGCATCCTGTGTATTCTTCCACCGCATGTAAAGTTAACAGCACCTTCGGCCTGGTCACTTTATTCATACGTCTGTCAAGTAACACTGACACTATTATAGGAATAAATATTTTACAAATTTTCTCATTCCTACTATTATATGCTTTCAAAAACGGAAAGTAAAATAAATTACTTTGGTATTCACAAATCTTCACCTAACACTTTTAACTCAACGTTAAGATATGGAACTTCTTTCCCTCCAACGTTACCAACTTCACTGGATACATGTCTGTCAGTGTGTCCGTTAAAATATACTGAAGAGGCAAAAAAAAAACTGGTACACCTGCCTAATATCGTGTACGGCCCCCGCGAGCACGCAAAAGAGCCGCAAGACGACGTGGCATGGACTCGACTAATGTCTGAAGGTATGCAGGAGGCAATTCACACCATGAATCCTCCAGGACAGTCCACAAATCCACAGGAGTGCGAGACGGTGGAGATCTCTTCTGAACAGCACGTTGCAAGGCATCCCAGATATGCACAATAATGTTCATGTCTGGTGATTTAGGTGGCCAATGGAAGTGTCTAAAGTCAGGAGAGTGTTCCTGGAACCACTCGGTAGCAACTCTCAACGTGTGGGGTGTCGCATTGTCCTCCTGGAATGGTCCACGTCCGTCGGAATGCACAATGGACATGAATGGGTGCAGGTTTCGGACAGGATGCTTACGTATATGTCACATGTCAGAGCCGTATCTAGACGTATCGGAGGTCCCATTTCACGCCAACTGCACACGCCCCATACCGTGACAGAGCCTCCACCAGCTTGAACAGTCCCCTATTGACATGTAGGGTCCATGGATTAATGAGGATGTCTCCATATCCGTACACGTACATCCGCCCGTTACAATTGGAAACGAGACTCGTCAGACCAGGCAACGTGTTTCCAGTCATCAACAGTCCAATGGTGGTGTTGGCGGGTCCAGGCGAGGCGTAAAGCTTTGTGTCGTGCAGTCAACAACGGTAAACGAGTGGGCCTTCGGCTCCGAAAGCCCATATTAATGATGGTCCGTTAAATAATTCGCACGCTGGCACCTTTTGATGCCCCAGCATTGAAATCTGCGCCAATTTGAGAAAGGGTTGCACGTCTGTCACGTTTTATGATTCTCGTCAGTCGTCGTTTGTCCCGTTCGTTCACGATCTTTTTCCGGTCACAGCGATGTCAAAGATTTGATGTTTTATCAGATTCCCGATATTCACGGTACACTCGTAAAATAGTCATAGGCGAGAATCCAAATTGTATCGCTACCTCGAAGATGCTATGTCCCATCTCTGGTGCGCCGACTATAACACCACGTTCAAACCCACTAAAATCTTGATAACATACCATCGTAGCAGCAGTAACCGATCTAGCAACTTTGCCAGACGTTTGCTATCTTATATAGGCGCTGCCGACCGCATCGCATTACTCTGATTGGTTCCATACCTCTGTTATTTGCATACGCACGCCTATACCAGTTTTACTGGTTCTCCAGTGTATATGCAAGTATGGGCAGCGATATTTTTCAAATGTTTATTTCAAAAGCGTTCCCTTTATCGTAAGTAGACTTTAAGAGGAGATACTTAGGCAGTCTCTGGATGTATTAGTCGACAACACTACTTAACCCTACTCGCAAGATCATTATTGCTGCCTAGGTCATATATCGGGTAAATCAAATATCTACGCACTAAACAGTGTCACCTGATAAGGTTCCCAAATGTTAGTTATAATTTAGGGTTTTGGTGCAACAGTGCATGCTGCCTCTGTAGTACAGGCCCTTCCTACACCAAAAAGGGAGGAAGTGTGTTGTTCTGTTGTTCCTTGAGGCCTACCCACAACACCAAACTTAAGTGTGTACACACCAGATGGTGTAAGCTATTACATTTTGTTATAAATCTCATTTTTATGGAGGTGTGGGATAGGCCCTTCGTAAACCAACCCCTTAATTGTTAAGGAGGAACAGACAGTGCTACTAAACTAAGTATACCCGATTCACGTTTAAATTTTTTGAAAATAAACCTTAGAAAACTCCTTGCTTGCAATGGCGAATGTTTTAACGTAAACAAAAATATTTTTTGTGTATAGTTGTTGCTCTGTTTTTGACTATTTCCTCTTGGAATTTTCCAGTGTTGTAAACTTATATTTATTTTCTCGTACGTAGGTTACTTGTCTTATTTAAGTATTTTGTTCGTGTTCAGTCCTGTTTTTCCATGACAGACATCTGCATCGCAATGGCGAATGTCCAAAAATCTCCAAAAATCTCCATAAAGTAAACATCAACTCTCTTGAACTGAAGTTGAAACTACACAATATTTCTTAATTACATTAATTTGGAGCAACTTAGCAGACAGTAAGACTTATCTTTGTACCTTGTTTCTAATTTCATTTTCAACGAAGTTTGTCAACTTAGCTAAACGTCACTGTTTTATTGTTAAACGAATTGGGAACATCTATACTATTTACATAAGTAATTATATGGACTATTGCTATTGTCGCAAATAAGCCGAAGAACAAAATAAAACAAAAAAGTAACTAATAATTTTTTGTCCGTTTTGTTTTCATTGTTCGTTATTTATTGTCCTTCTGCGCCTTTCGAAAGTAGTATTTTTACTCGCATCAGTTATAAAGTTCGTTATTACCTTTGTTTTAGATCGTGTTAAATTATTTTCAATCAGTTTCCTTACACTCTGACCTGGAAATAAACTCTTCCCGATTTGAATTTATATAGCTGCGGTCATAATTTTCTTTACCAGTTTGTTGCTTTGCACCCGATCATTAATGTTTTATTGCCAACTGGTTTATTCTATAGTTGTTAAACTTTCATCGTTCATAATCTCAGAGGTTTCTTTGTTTTGCTCTCAGGCTTATTTCCCGCAATTGACGCAGTTGATTTTAATCCTCAAAGAAAGCTTACAATACAATAGCCACTGAAATTTAAAGGGATATAAAATCATTATACATATATTTGCTACAAAGTTGGCCCTAACTGGTACAAATTTACACCAAACGGTAGGATATTTAATTATAGATTGAACATCAGATACACAGATTTCCGTTTTCCACGCATTTCCGAACATTGAATCATACAGTGTCCACACAACCTTCCATACCACATGGTCAACCATGTTAAACGCGTTTCTTTACGTTTAAATTTTCAACAGACGCACCCCTTTACGAGAATGAAATACTTTTGACTAACTTGAACGTATTATAATTGCATTAAAAGTAGGTTAGCGGAAGTCTGCAAACATCTAAAATAATTTGCTTGCATAAACAGTATTCTAACCATATTGGATTGGATAGAGCTGTTAGCGAAAAAGCAGTTAAATCAAGTAATGTATTAGACAACACAGGAAAACCCTATACCAATAGCATTACCGTGCGTGAGACAAGCTACAGTAGCGATCCTACCGGGGCAGTGTGACAATATAACATACTCGGCAGTACTATATTGAGTACGGCCAACATATTAAATTAAAATATATTTTGTCAGTTCGCATTTTGCCATTATCGCGCTACGCCGCATAAGGGCTACACCGTCGATCTTTGTCTCATAAAAAAAAAAGCAAAGCTGTCTTGCAATGTTGGAGCACGGAGAGCGGCTACTTAGCAGCAAGCATGCGCTTTTTACAGCATATTTCATTTACAATAATATACGCTGTTCACGGTAAACGCAACACTTTTTAAAGCCCTACTTAAGATATACTTGTATACACATTGCGTATACTTCCACCATACGTTAAACAAACATTGCCGTGGGCGTTTTTCTTTATTCACGTGCCAGTCAAGTAAAATTGTAAAACTATTTGTAAAAAAAAATATTTTGTAAATTTGCTAATTCTTGCGTACGCATTAAAGAAAACCCCAGAAAGCAAAGAAATAATATAAGTAATTTAAGTAAACACAAACGTTTACCAAAAACTTTTAAGTCTCTTATTTGGTACCATATATTATACAATACAAAAGACATGCAAATCGAACCACTATAATTTTTTTTTAGAAAGACCATTTGTTTTCATATACAAATAAAAGACCTCTAGTCCTAATAATCGCTGCAACCGAACGGTTAAAGGTGTTGGTATTATCTATCTGAAGTTTGCCCCATGATGCCGACGAGGCTAAGGTTCAATACCACGTAATTCTTACAAGGTTTGGACAAAAATTATACTAATCTGTGTAGCATTCCTGGTAGGCTAAACTCGAACTAAAAATATCTCTGTTTCGTCGAAGCGATGGCAGCCCTTCTGGTGGATCATTCAGATACCAAATAGATTGTAACATTGTGGTTTTTCGGGTGATAAATTTTACTTTGTTTTTAGATATTATATTTGTCTATGATTACAGAGTATTTGCTTAGGGTGACAATTTATTTAATATAATTTACACATTAAGCTTTATTATATTATTTAAACAAAGTGCACGACAATCTTTGATTATTTTACTAATTTCTTGACATAGAGATCATGTGTAAGTTAGATTAAATTTGTTTTTAGAGGATATTCAGTATTCCAATATTTATTGTTATTGTTCATTTATTCCATAGAGGGTAGTGAGCATTTAATGAAATAAAACAAGTGAACGAAAGAAAATTATCCTGGTTGGCTCTCTTATCGCCATTGCTGGTCGGAGGAGAGATGTGGCGTGGTCAGACGACAGCCAATCAGAGAGCAGGTAACAACAGAAGTAAGGCTGAAGGAAAATTGAACGTAATTTTTCTTTAAAAGAAATCATACAACCTTAGCCAAGGATGGGCGTGGGTGGTAAAATAAGTTTTAATGATATAGTTAATGATTGAATAGATATAAATTAATATTGAATTTAATTGATGCAAAATGTTTTAAAAGCGAATGATATTAATTTTTTTTTGAGAAGACGAACGAGTTGCATTTGTATAATTTGGTTGAGAATATGGACGAATAATACTTGACTAATTTGTTGGAGAAGAAGAATGAGGAAATAAAAGAATCTAGAAGTTAAAATTTAGACCTTCTGATTATAACTGAAATGTTACAAGGTTTCAAGTTTGCCCAAACTATGAAATTGTGTAGGAAAAAAAATCGTCAGCATATAAACTACAATAAAAAGTTCACCAAATGAATATGTTTGGCCGGCGGAATGGAAACCTCTGTACGTAAGGTTGAAACTTGTAACTCTCGTGTCTCGTGTGTGAGCAGTAAAGGGTCAGCACAACGTGAAGACATGGAACTACTTTCGCTCCGTCCTTGCCAGCTTTACTGGGCGCGTGGCAATCTACTTGCCGATTAAAATAACATGCAGACATGGGACAGTGGAATTTTTCAAAGCCCGACTTCAAAAGTGCAGAGTTGACCACCAACAGCCTGTTCCAGTTTTGGAAGATGCTGTGACGGGAGTGTGGCGTGTGCTTCCAGCTGACGGCTAACCTGGAGCTGGACGGGAGGATTCTGGCCAGCATCCCGCTGAGGGACAGTACGGCGGAAGTCGGCGAGAAGTGCACCGTCTGTGGTTGGGGAGTCACGGCCGAGGTGAGTGTGTCCCTGTCGCATCACGGGCGTAGTTGCATCTCTCCGCAAGTATGTGATTTCCTATAAGTAGGGGCAGTGATGTTTCGCGAAAAGATTTCGAGACTAGATACAGTTTAAAGCACTGTGGGGTCGTCCAGCATTTTTGATTGGCTGAATCATGTTCTGGTTCGTGTTAACTGTTTGCGGACGAATCACGAAAGTACAGTGTCGGAGTTACAGAATCCTAAGTGGCTCGGACAAATATGGAAACGACACCAGCAGCCCATGGAGGTATGACAACAGCCGAGGTGTATATATAGTATTGAAATCTACTGTGTGTTCCGATTTATTCGCGAAAAATCACTGGCCCTACCTATAGGTTCACGGTCAAGTGAGCACTTTTGAGAACCTAATTACTTTTCCCTTTCAGCCATTTCTTACCTTTTTAAATATCTTTTTAAAATAAATATTGCCTTGTAAATAATAAACACTGTGTATATATTCCACAGCAATCACAAGTTAACGTCTAAGGATAAAATAAAATATATTTATTTACTATTATTTCAAATGAGACATCCTTAAAAATTTCTTGCTTCACCTTGAATACCCTATATGTATATGGTTCATTTGGTGAGCTGGAATAGAAATTTTACAATATTTATAGCAGCCAGCGAGCGAGATTAGTGCGCGCTTGCAAAATACTGCTAAAAAATACCCTAAATGCAATGGAGCCGAAAATATTTCGTGATGTAATTTTAATTCTGATGATTTTAATGAAGTGTCTGATAAATTATATGCTACAACTTGTCGAATTTTACATATTCTGGCTGAAACAATTAAGTTGTCAGAGCAAAACACATGATTTTGTCATGAATAATTTTATGCTAAATTTTAATATTTGAAGTAAAAAATTTCACGAGTGGAGAAACCCCCTGGCCATCTCTTTATAGGTGGCCACTAGAAGTCTCTAATTTTTTTTACCAGATCCTCACCCAAAAATTTCCCCCTGCAGTTTCTATCACCCCTTCCAAAAATATGTTCTTGTACGCCTTTAATTAAGTGCTAAGTTAGGGGGTAGAGACTGGTATTATTATGGTGTTACCAGTTTTTGAGTAATATAATGTTTTCTGCGTTTATTATTGAAATTCCTTTATTGACAATACATAGCGTATCACACACATAATTGAATTGCTGTAATATGAAAGAAGTATTTTTATTTATATATGGCGTGGAATAACTAGAGATTAATTACTGGTTACCTTCTGAGAATGACTACATAAGTATTAGTATTACAAGAAGTGAAACGTTAGTTGTCTCTAAAATATATTTAATAATATTCTATGTCCTAACAAAGAAGCATTCTCAAAAGTTAATTTAAAACATAAGTAATGACAACAAATATATATATCCAAGATGGCGTCCAGATTCCCCACTTACCCACGTAAGCCTATTTCAGCAATTATGTCAGTATTTCCCTACTGCGATACACTCAACTCTTCGATAAATGCATTCGTGTAGCATATGGGGGCCGCGGTGGTGCAGTGGTAAGACTGCTCACCTACCACCAAGGCGAACCGGGTTCTATTCCTGGCGAGGTAATTCCCGGATTTTCACGCGTGGGAATCGTGCCGGACGATACCGCTGGTCAGCGGGTTTTCTCGGGGATCTACCGCTTCCCCCGCTCTTTCATTCCGGCGCTGCTCCATACGCACCGAGTTTCACCCTCATCGACTCTCGATGTTAAGAGACGCCCAAATATCTCCACCTTAGGTAACAGATTAAAACAAATTCTGAATCCGCACAGACGCATGCATTTTTTTCTGTGTAAGGAAGGAGTTAACACTAGTTGTGAGTGGGGGAAGGGGGAGGATGATGTACCGGGCATGACGTCGTGGCACGTCTGTTGCAGGAAAGTCAGACCGCATCTCCGGAGCTGCGGTACGTGGAAGTTCCCGTGATGTCCTGCTCCATCTACAGTTCCATGATCAGTACCGGCATGGTGTGCGCAGGCTTCAGAGAAGGCGGGAAGGACGCGTGCCAGGTAACCGAGCAAGATTTCCAAAGGCGCCAGGGGCCGCGGTGGCTGAGCGGTTAGCCTGCTCACCTCCCACCACGGCAAACCGGGTTCGATCCTCAGCCGGGCCACCCCCGGATTTTTGCAAGTGGGTATCGTGCCGGACGATGCCGCTGGTCAACGGGTTTTCTCGGGGATATCCCATGCGAAATCTCTTGCATTGAAGCGCTGCTCCATTCTCACCTCTTTTACACCCTCATCGGCTCCTAAGACCTCGTTGTTAAGAGCCGTCCAAATCTCTCAACTTAACTCAAAGGCACCCGCCTACCTGTGGCATGCGAACTGGGTTGCAGTTTATTTGTAATAAATGTTTGCATACAGTCTGTTTCGTGCGCTAAAAGAAATAACACTTCAGACTAGGGCAAAATGCGACACTGAGGGAAATGTTTGTTCTAGCCGATGAAATAGTTGTTTGCATAGAGCCAAACATATTTAGCTGCCCCAACAAAATATGTTGTTAAGTAAACAAAAATTGAATAGCAACCAAATTAATATTTTTAATCCAACAAAATATAAGTTTGACTTGAAAAACCCTCTGTGTATGGCCCAAGGTATTAGACTGTCAACAAAATATTTAGTTCTATCAGCTGTGCATATTTGTTTGACCAACCATTTGATTGACTTTGTTCAAAAATACAGCTCGAAAGTTTGTACTTTTTTCACAATTAGGACAGCAAAAGTGTTTGTTAGTGCATTTATTGATGCTTAATAACGGTATGAAAATAATTATAAAAACGTTATAAGGGGAACTATAAAGTAAAGCTGTAAAACTTGAAATATTTATTTGCACACGTTGTCCCGTATTAAAATTTAATACATTTCAAAACATTCCTACTACATCAGTAATATATTTAGCCGAGGTTGTTAGGACCTAGCACTTGGACGCAAACAATCAAGGTTCGTATCTCGGTCGAGCTTCAAGTTGTTTTATATTAACAGAAATTGTTAAATTTACGTGGAGCCAAACAAATATTTCTTTGGGGGCAACAAAATAATTTGGTTTCAACAATAAAATATTTAATTTCCCCTCTACAAACCATTCATTTGGTTGCGCTAATAAACTGTTTAATGAAACAAAAAATTTTTCTCAGTGAACTTTTAACAGATCACGCCTATACGTGATCTGTTGAAATGATGAAGACCTGTTCTGAAGGTCTTCATCATGGTAAAAATTGACATTTTCAAAGTCTTCTTTTAAAATATTCTGGGTGATCTCCTGCGAAGTTGGTGTAGATAAAAACCTGCGTTGAGGTTTGCTACAGATTTCCCACCAATAAAATGATAGGGTCGCCGCTTAAAGTCCCANCATCGACTCTCGATGTTAAGAGACGCCCAAATATCTCCACCTTAGGTAACAGATTAAAACAAATTCTGAATCCGCAGAGACGCATGCATTCTTTTCTGTGTAAGGAAGGAGTTAACACTAGTTGTGAGTGGGGGAAGGGGGAGGATGATGTACCGGGCATGACGTCGTGGCACGTCTGTTGCAGGAAAGTCAGACCGCATCTCCGGAGCTGCGGTACGTGGAAGTTCCCGTGATGTCTTGCTCCATCTACAGTTCCATGATCAGCACCGGCATGGTGTGCGCAGGCTTCAGAGAAGGCGGGAAGGACGCGTGCCAGGTAACCGAGCAAGATTTCCAAAGGCGCCAGGGGCCGCGGTGGCTGAGCGGTTAGCCTGCTCACCTCCCACCACGGCAAACCGGGTTCGATCCTCAGCCGGGCCACCCCCGGATTTTTGCAAGTGGGTATCGTGCCGGACGATGCCGCTGGTCAACGGGTTTTCTCGGGGATATCCCATGCGAAATCTCTTGCATTGAAGCGCTGCTCCATTCTCACCTCTTTTACACCCTCATCGGCTCCTAAGACCTCGTTGTTAAGAGCCGTCCAAATCTCTCAACTTAACTCAAAGGCACCCGCCTACCTGTGGCATGCGAACTGGGTTGCAGTTTATTTGTAATAAATGTTTGCATACAGTCTGTTTCGTGCGCTAAAAGAAATAACACTTCAGACTAGGGCAAAATGCGACACTGAGGGAAATGTTTGTTCTAGCCGATGAAATAGTTGTTTGCATAGAGCCAAACATATTTAGCTGCCCCAACAAAATATGTTGTTAAGTAAACAAAAATTGAATAGCAACCAAATTAATATTTTTAATCCAACAAAATATAAGTTTGACTTGAAAAACCCTCTGTGTATGGCCCAAGGTATTAGACTGTCAACAAAATATTTAGTTCTATCAGCTGTGCATATTTGTTTGACCAACCATTTGATTGACTTTGTTCAAAAATACAGCTCGAAAGTTTGTACTTTTTTCACAATTAGGACAGCAAAAGTGTTTGTTAGTGCATTTATTGATGCTTAATAACGGTATGAAAATAATTATAAAAACGTTATAAGGGGAACTATAAAGTAAAGCTGTAAAACTTGAAATATTTATTTGCACACGTTGTCCCGTATTAAAATTTAATACATTTCAAAACATTCCTACTACATCAGTAATATATTTAGCCGAGGTTGTTAGGACCTAGCACTTGGACGCAAACAATCAAGGTTCGTATCTCGGTCGAGCTTCAAGTTGTTTTATATTAACAGAAATTGTTAAATTTACGTGGAGCCAAACAAATATTTCTTTGGGGGCAACAAAATAATTTGGTTTCAACAATAAAATATTTAATTTCCCCTCTACAAACCATTCATTTGGTTGCGCTAATAAACTGTTTAATGAAACAAAAAATTTTTCTCAGTGAACTTTTAACAGATCACGCCTATACGTGATCTGTTGAAATGATGAAGACCTGTTCTGAAGGTCTTCATCATGGTAAAAATTGACATTTTCAAAGTCTTCTTTTAAAATATTCTGAGTGATCTCCTGCGAAGTTGGTGTAGATAAAAACCTGCGTTGAGGTTTGCTACAGATTTCCCACCAATAAAATGATAGGGTCGCCGCTTAAAGTCCCATAGGTACGCGCAGCACGACAAAACTGCACTCCAGTTCAGAGCCCTGCACGTAACGGCGATGGCGCTCTTGATGCGAGTGTCAACATAGCCCTTATCGCTCCCGCGCTTCCCTCCCTCCAACGTGGAAAATAGCTACAGATAGAAGGGCTCCTTAAGGTATCACATTTGCTGCGAGTCATGTTTACAGTAACTGTTCACGTTCTACAAGACTCCTCCCAACTTCGGCATTGCTTGCCAGTCACTAGAAACCACTCAGATATACGTGTAAATTTCTCTGTTTAAGGCCGTTGGCCACGAAAAAATTTACTCTTTCATATTTGTACCACACACTGTTTATCTTTTAGACATTATCAGTGATTACGCTTCTCTCGTAAAAAATAATTTGAGCACATATTTTTTGCACAAATACACGCCAAAGTTACAATTTTACTGTTTCAGAGTGAGTAAAGAGATTCGGGCGGCTCTTAACATCGAAGTCTTGAGAATCGATGGGAGGTGAAGCGAGGTGAGGCATGGAGCAGCGCCGGAATGTAAGGACGGGGGAAACGAAAGGTCCCTGAGAAAACCCGCCGATCAGCGGTATCGTCCGGCATCATTCCCGCATGAGAAAATCCGGGAGCGACATCACCGGGAATCGAACCCGGTTCACCTAGGAGGTAGGCGAGTGATCTAACGATACTGTTTTAGAAATGTATAAATAATGAAAACTAACTTACCTGCAGAAATGAGATGATTCACAATGAAAGAAGAGGCCAATAGCTACTTTGAAGATACCTATAAAGTCTTACAGAGAAATATATTCAGTAATTTTTTAAAATTGCAAAAATGAGGAAATTCTTTTATATTTATAATTTGTGGGTGCTCATAAATTTTTCTAAAATTTATTTTGCTAAGCATACTTGAAAATAAATTATGACAATACCTCTCAGCTGCCGTTATTAAATTTTCTTCAAATAACTTCATTTATTTTATTTGTACTTAAAAACAGTAAAATGTTGACTCTGACATGTAATTTTGCAAAAAATCACGTGATCTAAATAATTTTTGTCAGGGAAAAAGGTAGTCACAGTTAATATCTACAAGTTGAAGAGTACGTGGTACCAATATAAAATAACTTTTGTTTCGTGGCTAACTCCCTTAAGGCTACATGTGCTATTTCCGTTTTTGAGGCTCGGAAACCGGGGAACGACAAGGACCATTGTGTCACGCACGTCAAGTGCCCCACTGCCACTACACGCAAGGTTTTGAACTGACGTGCAATATTCTCGTCGAGCTGCATTTACATATAGGACTTTAAAACGGTGACCCTACAGTTTTATTGATGGCAATTCAGTAATGGAGTATAATACAGAACCCTGTCGTAGTTTCTCTCATATCGTCTTGTATCTTATAAAATAAAGCAGTTTGAAAAAGCCGTTTTTTTAAATTACGTTTGAGGACTGAAAAATGTTTATGACATGCGCAATATCTTGAAAGTGACATTAGTAGAATGATGAGGAATATCGCATAACGGATTCTGGAGTAGGAGCCAGGCACCAACCACCGCCATCTTGAATCTCCCTTTTCCCTTAACATTTTCCCTTTTTGCTCTCGAAATCGACCAATTTTACCTTAAAAATTTCACTTTTTCCATCAAAATTTCCCTTTTACCCTCAAAAACCACCGATCACCCTATTTACAAAGAACGATCCCCCATTTACAAAATCGATCTATTGGAAGGATTTTGTGGAGGGGAAGAGGGGATCTTTTTATCCTTGACCCTGACTATGGATAATCTTAAAAAAAAAAAAATTATTATTAAAAATCTTTAAAAAATTACAAGAGTTAAAATAAAAAATAAATAAAATAAAAAAATAATATTTAAAGATGTATTGTAGGAGGACCGGGATTCGATGACAGATTTATCGACTAGGCTCCCGACACCGACCGACCCTCGCCAGGTCGGTCGGTGTCCATCTCATCAGCCATGTTAGATGTCGATGATATTGACTCCATTCCCGTGACCTTGTATAGCCCTGAAACAAAAGAATTTCCAAAGAATTAAGAAAAACTGAAAAAACAATAAAAAATCTAGGAAAAAATTACATCGACGACTCCGACCACCATGTTGGATGCCAGTGACCTTGCTCCCAATGACCCTGAAAACAAAAACTTGGGTAAAAATAGTAAAAAAATCGAATAACATCATAAGTAAGCGAGCATATTACGTTACCGAGTACGACCCCCATGTTAGATGTCGGTAACCTTAATCTTTGACCTTTTCCCCATCAACCTTTGACCTTGAACTAAGACAATTCCTATCTAAAAATTCTAAAANTAACCTTAATCTTTGACCTTTTCCCCATCAACCTTTGACCTTGAACTAAGACAATTCCTATCTAAAAATTCTAAAACATTCCCCCAAAAAATTTAAAATAGTAGAAAATTATAAATTATTTATAAAAAATTATTAAAAAACTTATAAAATTAAGATTTTGATTGTTTGTACTTAGAAGGGACAGGGAACTGGAACCGACCAACCACCATTTTATGACGTCACCCAACCACCATATTGAATCCAAGTGACCTTGAACTTGACCCAATGATCGTTACCTCAGACCCAAAAA
Source organism: Clitarchus hookeri (assembly GCA_002778355.1). Taxonomy (NCBI): domain Eukaryota; kingdom Metazoa; phylum Arthropoda; class Insecta; order Phasmatodea; family Phasmatidae; genus Clitarchus; species Clitarchus hookeri. The sequence continues at coordinate 457 of NQII01013862.1, read as the reverse complement.
ATTCTACAAAACATTCAAAAAATTAAAAATTTCCAAAAGTTTATAAAATTATNTGATCGTTACCTCAGACCCAAAAAATTCTACAAAACATTCAAAAAATTAAAAATTTCCAAAAGTTTATAAAATTATAAAAATGTTTTAAAAATTATTTAAAAATTTTGTTTAACACTTTATAAAAAAAAACTGTATTTAAAAAACGTACATTTTCGGAGGTTTCCTCAGCACCACGTCCAGCAGCTAGTAACCCCCTCCAATCAATCACATTGTATTAACATTCCGCTCCCCTTCCCTTCAGCAAAGCTTATTTTGACGAATGCATTCCGTCCACCATATTTGTTTTTTTTCTCGTTTTGTCATTTGTTTACTTTTACATCACCTAGGTAACACTAGTGTATTAATCATTGGTTTCGCCACCGGAGGAGCTGTCGATTTAGTCACCATGTTGGTTGCTGTCGCC
>NQII01013861.1:0-35851 GCA_002778355.1 Clitarchus hookeri | reverse complement strand
TAGCTCAGACTACACGAGCTCACACGCGCCACGTCTCGTCATGGCGCTCTTCACGTTCTCTCTCTTTGCTCTATCTTATTTCTTGCTTGTATACCAGCCAGCTACTAAAACATAGTTGTGCTGCTGTCACATTACGTACAGTAAATATGAGGTAGAGCGATCATGCTGGCTGTGCAGAAATATCATAATTTACAAAATACATTCCTTTGTAAACACGCATGATTGTGGTCATAGCACAATAGAATTCATTTTTGTAAAGTGCGACAGCTAAAATGTTTTATAAATCCAAATGGAAGAAAGAATAATCAAATATCTCAAAATTATGGATAACTATTACTTTCACGAGTTATGTTCTTTTTTTTTCTTTTTGATCAAACATTTGAACTAAAATTCGCTCGGTTGTACAGGCTTTTTGTTCAATGTTATATTCATCTTACGTAATGGGCTGCACCGTGATGTGCGCGGTATATCTGTTGGCGCGTGTGGTGTTCGACAGGTTGGCTACTACACGCCGATTGGCTAATGACCTGGCGTCGTTTTGCCATTTCGTCAGTGTGTGTGGGGTTGGAGAGACCGAAACACACAGCAAAGTTGCTTCTTTTCGCTTAGGTATTTCATTTACAATACGAGCACATCCTCGGGTCGCGGTGGTGTAGTGGTTAGACTACCTCACACTTAGGCGAACAGGGTTCGATCCTCGGCGGAGTCATGCCCAGTTATTTGTAAGTAGGAATCGTGCCGGACAATGCCACTGGTCTGAGGGTTTTCTAGGGGATCTCCGGCGCTGATCTATACTCACTTGACTTCACGCACATCAGCTCTCAAGACCTTGATGTTACGAGCCACCCAGATCTCTTCACTGCACTCCACGTGGGCACGTACCGAGTCCAGAGCTTGTTGTATCGCTAGCACTCAGTCACACAACGTCGCCAATAAAACATAGTCATTATTGACTGGTCATGTTTGAAACCATTTAACCAAGACACATTTAGCTGTTGCAGCTGCAATTATTTCCCGTAGACGGACTCGAGTGCGAAACAGTGATTTTGGTAGTGAATCGTCAGAAGCAATGTACCATAATAAATTATTCCGAAAATAACCATACCAGCGTATATGCTTAGTGAGAAAGCGAGAATATTAAACACCTCCCCCCCTTCCGCAATACATTTATTGTAGCGTTCCTACATTTGCTGAGGAAAGGGTAGAATTTATAGGGAAGTTCCCAACTTTGTATAGTAGCAACATTAAACATTCCTATATTTGCAGCTTGATATGTGGTATTATTTCCATATGGCACAGAGGTTAAAAAATTCCATTATAGTTTAGGAAGTTTACCAGGACATTTTTTTACCGTGGAGTAAGTACACTCAAAACCATCCTATCGGCCAACACATATCAAGCACTATAATTTCATGCATAATGTTCATTATTGACTGGTTGTAAGCCACTGGAATACTGAGAAAACTACAATATAATGAAATGTCCCTTATATGTGCAACAGAAATACAACCAAGCACGTAGTAGAGGTCACGTTATAGTTATTGTTTTTTAGAATTTTAACCTATAAATACATGATGCTAACAATCACAACTGAAAACTTTTAAATTCGCCAAACCTTGGAGAACACCGAAAATTATAATTTGTACAGCACGAACTAAAGTCGGCCATAGTCCGTAATGTTTATGCAAATATGCTGACTTGAGTATGTTACCTTTTACCTTGTAACGTTGCCCCACTTCTGGGCCGCCATGTTTGTAATGTTGCAGCCACCTTAATTGGCGACTGGAAATTACAGCTCGGTTCGCTCAATCGGTAGAAACATGAAACTTTAAAGGTGCCAATCAAATATAAATAGAGTCAAATTTTGGTTCAATTACTCATTACTTTGATTTATCATTTAATTGAAACAGTTCACATATAAACTACAAGTATGCAGAGTCACGAACAGTCTGTTTCACAGACAAACCAGCAAAGAGCAGCGCCAAAGTCGTTTATTGATCATTCACAACTTTGAAAGCTTGCATCGCAATAATACATTACGAAGGCAGGAGGGGCGTCAGTTCCCTCCTGGCACCCTAGCGACCTCCCACACAAGCGGAAATAATTTAGTAAGACAAAGTTTGCCATTGTGGGGGATGTTAGCGACCTCGACGCGTCTTCTTCGGTAGCTGGTTGTCTACTCCCTTGTGCTAGCGGACGGTAGGCACGCAGGGTATATATAAGTTGTCTCATTCCTACTCCCATTCTTCCTCCCAGGGTGTCAAAAACATGACCAAATAAGGGCATGGTGTGGGACGGGGAGCCACGCCAAGCCGAACTGCGTCGTAAGTAAAAGATAATCAAACATCTAGAACAAAAACTGTCTACTGCAGTTGGAAAGCTTCTATCTACTAATGATGACGCGAACAAAAACTACGATTTCTGAAAAGGCAAACGTTTGACCGATAAACAGTAACTTTGAATCCCGATAACAATTTTACAAAGCCTCGCAAAACGAAAGGAAATGAACCAAGCATCCCGATAACTTCTATAACTGCATCATTACAACCTTTCTCACAAAGGAGAAACGAGGCGGAGCTAACAGCGTGATAGGGTATCACACAAATCCAAAGTGTATTTCATAATTAGCTGTTTAATTAAAAATACTTATTGTAATTGCAATAACCACTTCAAAAGCAAGCTCATATGTATACAAGCTGTTACGAACTCGCTTTTCAGCCAATTCGTACATGAAAGATTATGAGAGAATGCTGGGGGCGTAACTCAAATAATGACTCGTTAATTCGGTAGTGCAAAACAGTATCTGATGAATTTATTACAATTTACGGTTATACAATTATTATTTATATTAGCATTGACCGGGGGAGCTTTACATTGAATTTAATATTATGTTTATTGTTACTTCACTCACGCCATTTTAAATAACCCTAACCGGAACGTCATCACCTTGTTAATGTTGCCGGAGGCTGAATCTAGGAGACGGTTAGCGACGGCCGGACACCCATCTTCCTGGTCTGCTCCGCTGGTCGGGTCGCCAAAGGACTAATGATGAATGACGACGACGAGACGGTTAACGACGGCCTATATCAAGCGCGCGGTTCGGCGGCCGCGCTCAGTGACCGGTGGAGGGGATTTCTGCAACTGTCGACGACCAAATGGTGGCGTTGCACTCCCGCTCGTTTATGTTTGAAGGTGTGATCAGGCAAGCCGTTCAGCTAAGGCCTGACCACACCGTAACAAAGCGAAAGATTTATCATGCTAGAAAGATGTTCTGAAAAAATGTGTTCTCTGTAGGAAGATAATATTGAATATTTGCCACGATGTAGTATCCTAACATCGAAGGCCAAACCAGACACATATATTATTATCTAAATAAACCAATTTCAGACACCTACAAAGAGGAAAGGATGCCAACAATAAATACAACCCATAAATAACTTATTGTCCTAGAAAACATAATTAAATAAATTTCAAAACCATTAATTTTAATACATACAACATTGCAATGTTTATCTAAGATAAATACTAATTTTCTCTTGAAATTTTAATTCAATTTAATGTTTGATTACATGATTCCATTTTTCCGAAAACACAACAGGTACCATATTTTACCTAAGTGGAATTCTAGATTAATTTGACTTATCCTATGTAAACATGCCCATAACATTTTCTCGATGCAAAAGCAAGTAAAGTCAATATGTATGTAAGTATATAGAAGAGTGTATCCTTGGTGATGTAACAAATTTTCAGGGATGATAGAGAAGGGTATCAACATCCATTTGAGATAGCGGAACCCATGTCCTAGAACTCCTCTGTCGAACGGTACAACCAAAACAGTGTTGTGATAACTATTACCGTGAAATACGACATTCGATGTCAAAAGGTAACGTATTAGCAAAAACTTGAAGCCTGCATACCAGGATGAGCATTCTTACCCGAGCCGGGAACCGAACTCGGTGCCTGGGTGGAAGTGAATCATGCTAACCCCGATGCCATGAATTGGCCAACAGGCAGGTCATATAGGCGGAGCACAGCTCAAGGAGTGGGGGAGGTACTCTCCACTAATACACGGTAGATGGCATGCGATGTGTAGATGTTGTGTGCCCTGGGGCACGAGTGTGGGTGAACTGCAGTTTGTGTTTACATGTGGACGCGTGAAGTGGAGTACACTGCAGCAGGACATGCGGATATGGTGCTTGCGTACGGACATGCTAGTGGCATCAGTAGGCAAGAAGCACTGTTGAAGCGGGCATACCAACACTGTTTTGCTTTTGACATTCGACGGAGGCCTTTCCGGAACGGGGTTCCCTATCTCAGCTGGATGCTGGTGCTCTTGTAAATCGTCCCTGAAAGTCTGTAACATCACCACGTATACAGTCTGTATTTGTTTGTTCTCTAAACAAACAGTAGAATTATTAATTACAATGTGACATAAACTACATGCTTCGGTTGCATGTATGAAAGGGTTTTCATTAAAGGACATTTATCTCGGTAGTCCATTGTTTGATAGCCAACCAATAACGAACATGTATGAAAAACCACTCGTACTGTATTATTTTGATATAGATGCATCACTACTCTCAACGAACAAACAAAAAATATATACCATCTCTCCATGAGCCAAAACCAAACAATTGCAGTTTTACCAAAATTCGTGATCTACTCCACAAACGAATGTGTAGTCACATTATAATGTAGTACTACCAGAACTTATCTTAGATATTAACTGCTGTCGGCACAGTAAGACTCAGGAACATCCTCTGCTATCCGAATATAGTTTCCACCGAGCGAGGTGATGCTGCATCCAATTCCCGGGCAAGCTATCTTGCTTTTGGGAGTGACGTGCATGTGAGTAACACGCCACATTGTGAGTTAATAATGCGTGGGCTGTGTACTGATAAAGCACGGCGCTTATTCATCGCGTGCCTCAACTGTGGCGCCGCAGTGGTTTATCTGTTACGTTGATACTCTTTGAGCGCGACAGCTGTCTCGCGGGTCTTGCCGAGCGGCGACTAGGCTGCTCGCCAGCGGTGCAACGACTCGGGTGTACGAGTGCAAATGTTGAGTCTGGCCGCGATCGCGGTTATTAATGGCCTGGGTTCGGAAAGCCTTTATGCAGGGATTGTCAAGAAACCGTTTGTAGTTATATTTAAATTTTTTTTGGAAAGAAACCTCCGCTGGACTAGCGTCACGTAAAAATGCGGGATTTAGGTAATGAAACTTGCGGTGGTTATTACGCGAAAGCAGCTTGGTAATCGTTACGTTGTGGAGGAAGTGCGCTCGACTGTTTGCCTTATGACATTATGAACAGCTGAATCCGGCCGTCAAAACGGGCCGCTCGATGCCGGCCTGCTGATAACATAGGGATATGGTGTTTGCCTGGGACTTGTACGTCATTTTTAACGTAATGCCCATCTGGTTACTTGATACGCACCCTGGGCGCGGGTGTTGCACGTTTCAAGCTGACCAGAGCACAGACTTGCAAATTAATTTCCCGCGACAGATATTTGGGTACTTTTTAGTGCACAAGGATAATTTACAGGTACTGTTGAACATGGCGCTGCTGAATGTGTACATATTAATGCTTTATGAAGCTGTACACTGAAAACTAACTGCCTTTGCGGCGGCGACAGTATGAACCTATAAATGCACGAAGTAAATGTTAGAGTCTAACCAGTGTTCAGTAAATACGAGTAGAGGAAACTGGTACGTTCTGCAGTGTGTGTTAGACAATTAATGTATCTGGAATTTTAATCGTTGTGTACTGTTCTACAACTGAGGACGAGTATTGCGATATGTTGTTACGCATCGCGAGGAAGAATTCAAATACCTGAAAATGTTCTGTATATTAAATAAATTCGAATTTTTTTTTATATTGCGCTTTATATTTGAATTATTTAGAGTGATCAGGTATATTTTTGGTGATCGTGTTAGCTGGGTTATATATATATATATATATATATATATATATATACGCATTGCATTTTCAATTTCAAAAATTAAAGTATTTGAGTAGAGCCACCTATTCAGATATCAGACCAGAGTAGTATGTGCTGCAGAAGAGTAGTGAAAGGGATAAACTTTCCAAGGTTGTAGTTTTGGCCTGGTTATGCTAATTGTACATAATATTCTATATATATATTTTATATGTTTATATATTTGACATATATTTTTTATATTTGATATGGGCGTAGTTTGTTATTTAATCAAGCTCAGCGGTAAATTGTTGTTGGATGTGCAGTATCACCTTTAAGGTATATATTTTAAGGGATTCCTGGTCACTCGAGTTTAATGGCCATTTTACTGGACATTTTAAAATTGTTAATGATGTGGTTTTTGTCTATGCGAAACTAATGCATCTTGTGACTAGTTTGAGATTATATTGTATGCCTAGTGAGTATGCAATTAATGTCACAGAAAGACGTAGATTTCATGCCTGGTGTTTTTGGAATGGCTTTCGGTTGATGTAAAGTTCTGTCCCGAGTTGTCATTTAAACCATATAGTTTCTACTACAAGCCACTCCGTCTTGCAAAACAGAAATAAACTACTTGACTCGCACTGCCGTAACGGGTCATGGTATTACATGGTTTCGCGATATCACGCCAGGCGGATGCTGGTATAGTTTCTTACTACAGGCAATGGGCAATTCCTTCCCCATTCCTCCTTCTCTGAGCAACTTGCTCTGTCTCTAATGACCTCATCCGCGAGTTGTTAAGCCCTACTAAGGTTTACTCTGATCAGGTTGAGAAGCCCAGTTCATTTAATTTGACAACTGTAAATGTTTGCCGCCATAGTGCTGTGGTGTTGCATGCAAACCGGATTTTTCCGCTTCGTATGTAAGTTAATGGGATTAATGCAATTGTGTAGAAATTTAACGATTTGTATTGTTATAACATACATTAAAATAAACCTTTGGCACTAGTGTGAATATATATGGAAATATGTTCACATGTTGTTTAATATTCTGCAGTGAACTGGATTTACCTGAATAACTTACAGAATAACTTCATTGAAATATACCAATTGAATCGAAAAAAAAAGGCAAAATGTAAATAAATATTTTTTTTAGGGCTTTCCTGCGCAGTTTTCTTAAGTAGAGTCGATATTTTTGAGCGGCTCTTAACATCGAGGTCTTGAGAGCCTATGAGGGTGAAGTTAGGTGAGTATGGAGCAGCCCCGGAATGTGAAGACGTTTGAAAAGGGACATCCCTTAGAAAACCCGCCGACCAGTGTTATCGTTCGGCACGCTCTTCCCACATACGAAAATCCGGGAGTGAAAACTCCGGGAACCAAACCCGGTTCGCCGTGCTGGGAGGCAAGCAGTCTGACCACTAATGTCGTAACGTTTTTCCATTGAAATAAGTTTGCTAATGAGAGCTCAATAGAAAACAGTTGTATTTTTGCTGTTTGTTCTTGTAAACACCATTTGTGGACGTGAATAATAGTTACGAAATAAAGTAAATACTTGAAATTTTGGCTGGGCAAGCATATATCACATTTTGAGCAAAATGCAAACGTTTTCACAAATTGATTTATTTACCATTAATTAAAAAATGATTTCTTTGGAACAGCAGCTCATCTTGGGTCGTAAATGTTCTCAATGTCAAACTCTCCCATACGAAATCACGTTTTTTTCCTAACCTGAATATAATAAATATTATCCTTAACTGTCTAAAAAGATCTTCCCCACATACGACCTGTGCACCACTTATTAAAAGTGGCAGCAAAATTGTTACACCTTACCTACTGTACTGTCCTGGCAGCCCTGAATAAGGTTCCTTCTACTAAAGGTTGGGAAGATAAATGTAAAAAATTTGGCTGAATGAAAATTTTTGTCATTGAGTAAGCTCTAGTTTCGGCAAGGTAACAGATTTTCCCTATTTTCTACTTTAAAAAACAGGATAATAGCAATAGTAATAAATAAAATATAAAATAACTTTGAACAAAGTAAAATTTTTTCTTTTATTATTCACGTAGTTTAAAATTTTACCTAAAAGTTACGTCACGGAACACTGCGCAACTAGCGGCGGATATTTTCCCTACACCGAACTCTCCTGTAATAAATCTCGTTTTGTTCCACACCTGAGTAGAATAAATCTTACCCTGAGAGAATTCATAGCCAGCGTCGAGGTCAACAGCCAGAGCAGAACAGCGCCAGTCACTGCTCGCGAGCGCTGTGTATAAAACTGTCGACACTACACATGGTTAATGTTAAGACGTAGAAAACAGAGAAAATCCTGTACACATGCGACACTAGCGCTAACCTAGTGGCTAAAAATTTTAGCTGCCAAGCTAAATGCATTCAGCTTCCCAACCTGAGTGGAATAGACATTAACATGGTCACCGTAATCACTCTCGAGTGTGCTCTGACCATGCGACAGTTCCCCGTGAAACACACAGAAGAGAGAGTACACATCTATATCGCAAGTGTAGCGTGCGATCGCCACTCGAAAAGTAAGGAAATCACCTGGGTTCACGTAATTTGGCCTAAAATGATTTTAGGCCAAGTGCCTTTTTGGCCAAATTACTTAAGGCCAAGTGACTTTTAGGTCAAATGTATATTATGCCAAGTGAATTTTAAGCCAAATGACTGCTAGGACAAATTACTTTTAGGCCTACTGACTTTTAGGCCAAATAACTTTAGGCAATTTGACTTTCAGTCCAAGTGACTTTTAGGCCAACTGACGTTTAGGACAAGTGAGTGTTATATTTTTTAATATTTGGTTGAGTGTTGTACTATATTAGTTTCTTTTCTATCCTTTGGTATACAATTTCACCGCTAGATTGCCCCTTACTACATTTTCGGTAGTCTTTTCGGTTACTATCAGTAGTTCCGAAACCCATCAGCTTATTTGGCTTTCAGTGATTACCTTTTAGTTGTTGGGCATTATACTTGGGCGACATTTAGTGTTCATTACCTACGTATCTCGTTGTAATTTGTTAATGGAAATTCAGTTCTTATAATTGTCTTTATGAGTAAAAGGGTAAGTAGCTTGCCGGACGTAAAAAATACTGGTTTAATTTCAGTAGCAATTTAAAATAAACAGCAATGAATTGTTTATTGTTTTCAAGCAGAAACCATAGGTTTTATGAAATTAAAGACTCTGAAAGGTCGAAGTTATATGGACAAAAAAAATTCACTCCTCATGCAATAGTAATAAAAACATATCTAAATTGTTATATGTATCAAGAAAAAGTTACAAATCCAAGATAAAATCTCCGTATTTTAAAAAAGCTAAAAATTAATGTTATCCATATATTACAATTTGCCACAAATATATATTTTAAGTAGTGTTATATTTATTAGGGTACTATGCTTTTAATATATAACTAATTTTAATTATAACTACGTTTTATATTAATGTAAATGGTATTTTATGATAGGGAAAATATGTTTCCGTGTTTGTTTATATAACGTGCAATTTTCTATGCACAGTGCCTTGAATTTTAGTGGAGTTCCTCAAGTTTAAACGTCTTAATAGAATATCATGCCGTGGTTAAAATGTGTAACCGGTTACTTTACCCTGACATTATTAAGGCCTGATCCACAATACACAGTCGGCAGAGGGAAGTTCGCAGGCCGCAGTCGGCAGTCGGAGAAAGTTTGCGAACTCAAATACGTGTATTCACGGCGTGCAGTCGGCAGTCCACTGTCTAGCAGACGGAGATGGTTCAACTTTAACTTCGACCGCTCGACTACCGACTGCAGGGAGGTTCCAGCCAACCAGATGTACTCGTGAACACGTCAGGTAAACCAGACTGATACCACAGATGCAATTTCAAATATATCTTTTTTGATGACGGCCTGTTGTGAAAACAGATAAACGTTTCATATTGCCTACAATATCTAAAAGGTTCCGTTTCGATGCTTTTTTATTTTATTAATGCTTGTCAATTGGTCATGAACTTGTAGTTGGAGTCGGCATTGCTGTTGTTACAGAGCCAGAAGATCTCAAGCGATTTTCCAGTCTTATACTTCCAAAACTAAAATAGCAATTTTTAGAAAAATTATTTTAAAAAAAACATTTTAGAAAGAGCATGTACAGCAAAATGTGGAACATATCCGACTGCCGAGAGCCCCCTGCGGACAGCCAACTGCGCTTTGTGAACAAGGCTTAAGATACACTGAATAAAATTACTGTAAGTTGTCATACATTGCAGGCAGAAATTAGTTTCTTTAGGCAATATTTCAAAGATGATTTCAGGCCATAACCAAGATGCATAATTTTATTTTGTTTTATCATTTCTTGCAGTAACAACTTAATACATACATTTAAAAATAACCCAAAAAAACTACTAAATAATATCACAGATATTTTACATCTCTCCCTTTCTCACACACTCGCACACACACCCACACCCACACACACACACACANTTATGGACTGATCCTGAAAAGGTCAAGGGGCTATTGCAAATTTTCTGGTACCCAAAAATTTAAGTGTAGCAAGAACATTTTTGGGGATAGTGGAGTTTTATGTGAAATTTATTCCAGATTTTTCCAAGCTTTCAAAACCTTTGAATTTTTTGAAATGTAAGGATGTTGAGTTCCCGTGGGGCCCTGAATAGCAGCAAGCTTTTCAAACTCTAAAGGAATGTTTGGTTCACCCACCTGTGTTGCATTTGCCAGATTTTTATAAACTTTTCATTTGCATATAAATGCTAGTTCCGTAGCTATAGGGGCTATACTTAGTCAAAGGAAGGACGGTATGTTTGTACCTGTTGCGTATAATAGCAAATCTTTAACAGCCGTGGAAAGGAAGTTCACCATTTATGAAAAGGAATGTATTGCATGTTTATGGGGATCATGGAACAGTTTAAAGAATATTTAGAGCATGCTTCATTTGAGCTTCATACTGACAACCAAGCTCTGAGTTGGCTACTCACATTTCAAAAACCTGTGGGTCGTCTAGCCAGGTGGTTGATTAGATTGTCACGATTTTGGTATAGTATACATAATTTACATGAAACCAAAAACACGATAGCAGACACGTTATCACACTGTTTTGCGAGGAGGAGTATAAACCAATACGGGAAGATGGAACTGTTTCTGTGGTAGAGTATGTAAAGGAGGATTATCCTTTTAATTTAGGGGTTTTACAACATTTTCCCAAGGTGTTTGTAAATTTGAAGGATTATCAACACAATGACGTGGAATGTGTTAAAATCTTAGCAGATATTACAGATGGTAAATCGAAGTGTGAATTATATCATGGATTTGTTGGTGAACGGAACAAAAAGGGGAAATTCTGTGTGTTAGCATTAAAAGACCTACGCCCTATGATATTTAAATACTTTCAGGAATCTTATTTAGGTTGCGTAGGCAGAGAAAAACTACAACCCATGTATTGGAGTATTTTACAATAGCCTAACGTGCGGAAAGATTTAAAGGAATGGGTCAGGACTTGTGAACCATGCCAGAGAGTTAAACCTACAAATACCTCGCCGCAAAGGAAACATTCAGGTTCTGTGGCAGAATATCTATGGGAGAGCTCATACTTTGATATTGTGGGACCGTTGATACAAAGTATGTCTGGCTATATGTATTGCTGGTAAGTGTAGACAGTTTCAGCAAGTTTTGCTTTTTATTCCCATTATATAGTATAAAAGCCATTGAAATCTGTAAGATGATAAGTCAATGGGGTATACATCATTTGGCCTAAAATAATTTTAGGCAAGTACCTTTTAGGCCAAATGACTAGGCCAAGTGACTTTTATGCCAAGTGAATTTTAAGCCAAATGACTTTTAGGCCAAGCGACTGCTATTTTTTTAATTTTTGGTTGGGTGTCGTACCATCTCAGTTTCTTTTCTATACTTTGGTACAAAATTTCACAGCTAAATCGCTCCTTACTGCATTTTCGGTAGTCTTTTGAGCTACTATCAGTAGTTCCGAAAACATCTGCTTATTTGGTTTCCAGCGATTACCCTTTAGTTGTTGAGCATGATACTGAGGAGACATTTAGAGTTCAATACCTATGTATCTCAATGTGATTTATTAATGAAAATTCAGTTCTTCTAATTGTCTTTAGGAGTAAATGGCTTAGTACTGGTTAATTTTTAGTAGCAATTTAAATTAAACTGCAATCAATAGTTTATTATTTCCTAACGACAACAATAGGTTTGTGAAAGTAAAGCCTCAGACAGCTCCAAGATATAGATAAAAATAATTCACTCTTCATGCAATAGTAATAAAAAATGATCAAAACTGTTGTTTGTATTAACAAAAAGTTATAAATCCCAGATAATAACTCTATAATTAAAAAAAGCTAAAATTTAATATTATGCATATATTACCATTAAACACAAATTTATATTTTAAGTACTCTTGTATTTATTAGGGTATTATGCATTTAATCTTTAACTAAATATAATTTATTATGAAGTTTTATCTTAATTTAAATGATATTTTATGATGGGGAAAATATGTATCCATGTTTGTTTATATAATATGCTTTCTATGGGCAGGGTTTTGTATTTCATGTGGAGTTCAAGTTTAAAGTCGGTGTCGCTGATTTATAATTTTCTTCATAGACTATCATGCCGTGCTTAAAATATGTCAACGGTTACATTACCCTGACATTATTAAGGCCTGATCCACAACGCACAGTCTGCAGTGGGGAGTTGGCAGTTCGCTGGCCGCAGTCGGAGAAAATTTGGTGAACTCAGATACATGTATTCAGAATGCATAGTCGGCAGTCCACAGTCTAGCAGACAGAGATGGTTCAACTTTAACTTCAGACTGCTCGACTGCAGGTAGATTCCAGCCAACCAGATGTGCTCATGAACACATGAGGTAAACAAGACTAATACCACAGATGCAATTCCAAATATAGAATTTTTGATGACGACTGTTGTGAAAACAAATCAGCGTTTCATATTGCCTACAATATCTTAAAGGTTCTGTTTCAATATTTTTTCTTTTATTAATGAAAATTAACTTGTCAGTATTGCTGTTGTTTTTTATAGAGCTAGAAGATCAAGCATTATACCAATGTTACACATCCAAAACCAAAATTGCAGTACAGAAATCAACATTTTACCTGTCATATCGAAAATCATTAATAAGATAAACAATGTACTACGAAAAGACAAACAGTTGAACTTCTGGCTGAATCACAATATAAGCACTATACTAATGAACATCACAGATCACTGTATTAGACTATTCGAAATGCTAGACTATTTGAAAGCTCTCAACACCTTTAACCAAAAAAGTATGTTGAATAAATTAGGCACTATCGGTTTACGTAGTGCCTAAATAACCTTTCACAAATCACTGAATATGTATTTTATATATATGTGTATATATGCATACACACATACGGGATATTTTATTTTGCTTAAGGTATCTAACATATCACCAGTATGCAGATGTCACACAATTTATCTCTTGTATTCTCCAAACGGTGAACTGCCCACAGTAGAAAAACCAAGACCTTGAAGGAGCGAAAAAGGGTTTGAGCAAAAACAGCCTTCAATTTAATGCTAAAAGCCCTTTCACGCGATCAAATTTTTCTTCAAATTACCTTGAATGTTATGAAATTCAATTGATTGAATGTTACATGATGTCATAAAAATGTCACAATCACTGCCATTTTCTCTTCAAATTTCTTGAATGTCTCATTATTGTTCAAGATTTTTGTTTAAAGCATGTTCTAAATTTTCTTGAATCCAAAATTTTAATTGCTTTATCACAGTTTTTCTGAGAGTATTAGTGAAAGTAATTTCATAATAATAGAGTAGTGTGCGCTTATTTTAAATATTTACAAAATAAGGATGCATATTTTTTAAAAATAAAATGTACAATAAAATGAAGAAAATGAGTTGTGGTTTAATTAATTATTTTCGTGTCCTGCACGAGTCATAGATACTTCTCAAAATTTACTTTTGGTATTTTAAACTGGTTTCATTAAAAAGTTGGTGATAGATTTTCATGTGGAGACTTGAAAGCTTGAATGGCAAATAAAAGGCAAATTCAGTGATTTTTTATTTCAATAAATTGAATTCAATAAATATTTTTTATTGTGTGAAATGGCCATAACAAATCCTCTTAAAAGGGGGCAGTATCCTTTCCTTCTTGGATTTATACTCGTTTCACTATAACTTACTTTTAAGATCAAATATTTGAAAACGAAGGCTGTCAGGGCTTTGGGTATATCTTACAAGATATTTTTATGTCCACAATATTTTACCAATATTTTTTATTGTATCTCTAACCGTAATAAAGAAATACTCATAATTTATTACTTTTCAGTCTCACGTGAGGAAATGCAGACTGAATCTGTCCATGCTGGTTTCAGGAATTTTGTCAAGTAGTTCTATATGTAACAGTAATGTTTCTCTCAAGACTTTGTTGTTAAGAGCCGCCCGAATATATATACACACGCACACACAAACATATATACATCGCTCTTCCTCCTTCCCCTCTGTCTCCACCCTAATTGAGAACCGCCACAAAACCCAGCGTGCTTCGTGACTGTTTTGATTTTGTGCAAGCAGAATCCAAGCCAAAAAGGTGTAAGTGTCTGGAAGTAGGTCCCGAAGGCATGGCCTGCGAAAAAGTTACGATAATAATAATAATAATAAAAGCAACTGGTAAGCATTTGTGTATACAGATTAATATTTAAAATCAGGTTGGCAGCAATTAATAGTTAATATATGGCATTAAAGGTAGTTGAATGATTTAATCAATTAATAATAATAAAAGTTAATGAAGTTTATAATTGAAAGTTAAATTTGAGTTATTAATATTCATTATGTCATATATTGTTTGAAGTTACCATTTAATAAGTCGGAACCAACAGTTAACAGTAATGGCAATTTAAACCAATAAATGTGTTCTTTGTAATACGGTGCTACTCGAGAGAGGTGCGGATGGCACGAAGGGGAGGGGAGGCACCGGGAGCATTGTGCAGGCTGTAGGAGCTAGGCTTGGACTGAGGCGAAAAGCAGTTTTTTTTCCAAACCTTCCCTATTGCTAAGTATTAAGTGTATGTCCGAGATAGGGACGGGAGCTAATTGCGTCTCAGGGCTAGGCCTCATACGCCCAAAAGCAAGGGAATTCACGCTAGGGGGCGTGCATCGCGGCAGAGAGGGATTGGGCAGCCATGAACACCTTTTAGGGCCATAACTGCCTCTCTAAAGCGTACCTATAACTGTGGATATAGATAAGAAGGGGGAGGGGGGAAACAGGCTTATACACAGTAAAAGCCCCTCCCGACAGGAAAGAAGTTCAAAACTTTTACGTGCATTACTGGAATGCTACGGGAAACAGAAGGTGTGGATAATCATGCGTTTTAATGCGAATAAGGAAGTTCTATTGGTGAGGGGGCGGGCGGAGCTTGTGGGCGCAGGCGCCCTTGGTATTGTACTACTGCTGTCAATATTCCTGTATTGGCAAACCAGCTCAACAATATTGACAGAAGGACTTGAATGCAGCCCCCCNGCTGACAGCAGTATCTTCTGGGCGAGGGCAGAGGTGGGGAGGGGAGCCCTGCTGCTTGAAGAAATGTGGAGACGGCTTTCACTAAACGGACATTCTGCTTGCTTGTATGTTGGTATGGAAGTTCCAAGTGCCGTCTCATCACCAACACACGCGTTGTATTCGTGGTACAACTGTTCTTTCCCTTCTGCGACCTCCAAATGACTCCAGTACCAAAAACATTGATTTTGGAGGAATTATGTAATTACAGTTTTACACTCCTCTAGTAAGATTGAACTGTCCACTGATTATATCAAATAATTAGTTACATTTTATAGTCACGTTCCACTGCAGTTCTGTTTTCTCCATTCAATATATGACGTAAANATATCAAATAATTAGTTACATTTTATAGTCACGTTCCACTGCAGTTCTGTTTTCTCCATTCAATATATGACGTAAAGGAATAAGATACCTATAAAAGCATATAATTTGAAAGGAGAAGGTGGCACTGACAAATTTCGTTTTTTTTTTGGGAATAAGTCACTATTTCTCTTTCTCTTTGATTACTTCTCTTTTGCAAAGATGGTGTAGCTTGGTTTTCTTAAAGGTTTGCGGAATGCCTGTCTTGCTGTCTTATCAATATTAACGTAATCAAGAACCGCAGCTACATGTTTACAACACGTTCCTAGTATTGTCAGCGTAGGAGTGCGCACAGGATGTGCCGGGTGTGCCCAGGCACACTCTAATCACCGCCACATTTATTCATTTAAAATTGCGAACTTTGAAATAAATGTATTATACGTGAATGTCAGCCTACTTATGCAGAGACGTGTGCAACCCTCAAAGCATGCACAGCTTTCGTCATAAGGGCGTTCCACAAAACTAGGGAATAGCCTATGGCCTCCTGTCAATTAAAGGTCTGGAGTATTCCCCCCGGTAAGGTTTTTTCTTTTAAAGTTTTTAAGTGATTGTAGTTATGCAAAAGTTCTGCCGAAATACGATTTTATAAAAATACCATTTAATAATTTTTTTTAAAAATATATATTTATCAACTTGCTCCGTGAATGAGATTGTTAGCACGAACGCCCAATAGGTGCAATAAAAATCTACGAGTTTGATCGAAGCACTTTGAGGGTTGCAACCTGCCACACGTCCGTGCATATACAGACCAGCAAGTTTAAAATCAAGAATAATAAGCTAATCTCAAATACCACATTTTAAACGAATCAATTTTACTGTCAATAGAGTGTGCCTGGACGCAGCTGGCACACCCTGTGCGCACGCCTGTGCAATTACAGACCTTTGCCTGGTGCCTATACAAACAACTCACACAAAAACTCTGAGGAAAAGAGAAACTCGTCAATAAAAGCCCACTTTATTTTGATAACTTGTGATAACGAGTGTGAGGTAAGCGTGGATGCTATTCAGACGTTAAGTGTCACCCAGTTCCATTACAGTGTTCCCGAACGCAGTCGTGTTTCACAGGATGGACACTCGTGATCGGCTCTGTTCGTGCCCTCACACCTCCGGCCTGCTACCAACACTACCATTCTGCCCTCCTCATCATGTGTCCCACCCGTCACCGGCTACTGCCACCTAATACTAACTCGAATGTTTCCCGCCACACAATGCAAATTCGTAACGACAGCCACATTGTACGCCTTGCCACGATATTTAACATCATCGTGCACACACACCATGTGATTCATATAACCTTATACTACGCAAAGACGCGAAATAGACACGCCGTACGACAAAAAGTGTCGTAGTTAACACTCACTATTCTTGAGAAGGCGATTCCAGCTCGCAAAAACTAGCTCACCGTCACCCCATATGTGGGATGCTAAAAAAAAATTTCTGCTTGCGGGTGGGGGGGTCAACGTTGAAATATCATATGGGAAAAACCATATTTTATTCGAGATTCAGATTCTACATCAATATTTATGGAAAATTGGTTTAAAAAATGTTTTTGCCATTCGCTGTAGATGGTGCTGAATCGGTTCAAAGTAGATTATTACCCTTGGTAACATCAATTGGGAACCACCACGGCTTATTCCAGAGGGAATCTGCGATAACAACTACCAAATCAGTGTATTAACAATGTTGTCCTGCCTGTAAAAGATGACGTGACAGACAACGAGATGTAATTATGCTTCTGCAATTTTTCAAGGGGAACCCCATGTTTAAAGGATTCTGCTTTCACGATTATGAAATTTAACCTTCATGCTTCGAATAACGCAGATGTAAATAATGTGTGCAGAGGTTGCCCTTGCCACTCGCAATCGGGGTACTTGCACTCGGTGAGACTTCTTGCCTTTCACCATCGAGGTGAGTGTATTTGGTGAATTCCATTGCCTTTCTTCTTCGGGATGAGTAACTAAATGCTTGAAATGATGGCATCAAACTTCGATGCAATGCGTAATCCATGCTTCAAATGACGGTACACAACATGAAAGTATATCGGCATTAATTTCTGCACAAGTATTTCGGGTGGGTTTGATCATATTGTCGCAGGTTGTTGGCACTTCAAAATACACCTTATTTTTCAGGAAATCCGACAAAAATAAATCTAGTGACGTAAGGTATCTGGAGGCCAATTTACCTGACCACCTCTACCTGTCCAGCGACCGCTGGAACCGTGATATAGTATCACCTGCTCTGCTGCTTTGTAATATGCTGGACCACCGTTATGTGGAAATCAAATGGTCTGTCGCTGTTCGAGGCTTAGGTCTTCAAACAATGTCGGTAGGTCGTCTTACAGAATGAAGTTTTATTTTCACAGTTCAAAGAACCCTCAATGATAAAGGGACCAATAAGTTCCTATGATACTATTAAAACACATTGGTTAGTCAGTGCAGAACTGAAAAGAAGAATTTATTAGACCACAGATACACATAAGCATTGATAAAGTAGTATACATCAGTCTATACACATAACCACAGATAAAGTAGTATACATCAGTCTACAACAGACTGCAGCACATGTAGTGAATACATATTTATTTTGATATTATTACAATACCACCACCTATCAAAATAACCAAAATAAAGTTAACTAATCAGATACAATTCCTAATTTACTAATAAACTTATAATGTTTAAAAGAGCACAAGCCCTTCGTCAACAAATCAGCAGGCATTTAATTAGTGGGCAATCACACAACATTTATAATTTTACTAGCAAACCCGGCGAACTCCGTTTCGCCACCAGATGGCTTCGTTTTATGCAACATTTTGTTTGGTGATTAAAACATGAAGAAACATTTTTTTTATATTTGAAAAGGAAAAATTTTATTTCATTTCACAACAGTAATGAATTGAACTTTTCTAAGTAAATGAAAGTGAATCCAAAGTAAATACGTTTCATAGTAGATTTGCAACAGACTCACGAACAAAATGATACCTCACATCGATGTGTTTAGACCTCTGATGTTAATAAGTACTTGAAGATAGTTTCAATGCACTCTGATTATAGCAATGGAAAGTAATCAATCATACATAGACCCCCTATTATTTCATCTTTTAATTTTTGTAAATATACAGCCTCTCTACATGACTTTGAAAGAGCCATATATTCGGCTTCTGTACTTGACAGAGCCACTGTTATTTGTTTTTTACTTTGCCAAGAGATAGCAGAACCAGCCATAGTAAAACAAAAACCATTACAAGACCTTCTGTCTACTATATCACTCACCCAATCTGCATCGACAAATCCTTCCAACCCAATATTTATTATCTTTAGTATATTTCAAACAATAGTGTTTTGTTTTCTTTAAATACTTTACAATCCTCTCGGCATAATTACAGTGCACATCTGAGTAACTATTGTTAAATTGGCTTAAATAGCTAACTGCAAATGCTATGTCGGGTCTTGTTAATACATCCAGGTACATTAAACTCCCCAATAGTCTTTGATATGGGAAATTTTTATTACAATTAACTGATTTCTCAATATTTAACTTACATTCCATAGGACAGTCCACTGTCTTACATTCAACCATGTTAAGTCTTGTCACAGTTCATTTATATACTGCTCCTGACTTAATGTTATCACATCATTATATTTATATATTTTCAAACCTAAATATAGTTTTACCTGACCTTAATCTTTTATTTTAAATTGTGGACTTAATAGACCCTTCAATTTATCAGTTTCATTTACATCATTTGAGATAATAAAAAAATTATCAACATATATTGTGACAATTGTCTTAGAATCATTTACAGTTTTTGTAAATAAACATGTTTCAAGTTTGGTTTTATTATATCCTTGACTTAGTAAACAATCACTCTAACTATTTGGTACCATGCTTTTGAAGACTGTTTCAAACTATATATTGCTTTCTCCAATAACAATAACTTTTTACCACATAGCACATAGCACATTTGACACACAATCTTCAGGAATTGCCATATATATATAGTTTATTTTATAAAACCATTAAGGAATGCGGTCTTGACGTCGTCCAAATGCGTAATGTCCAAACCTAATTGCACACTTAAAGCAAACAACAACTTTAATGTGGTATGCCTCACTACTGGTGAAAAAGTCTCCTCATAGTCAATGCCAGCACACTGCGAATAACTCTTCGCCACTAACCTTGCTCTAAAATGCACTTTATTATCACTGTCCACTTTCTTTTTAAACACCCACCTACTTTGAACCACTGCACAATTGTCAGGAACATCTGTCAACACCCAAGCTTCATTTTCTTGGAATGATTGAAGTTCTTCTTCCATTGCCTCCTTTCATTGTACGCTTTCAGGTCCATGTAATGCCTCTTAAACGGCAATTTATCCACCACTGTTCTCCTGCTCATGTGTCACACACATATTACCAAAGCCATATCTGTCTGGCCTATGCCTGATC
This sequence comes from Clitarchus hookeri, assembly GCA_002778355.1. Taxonomy (NCBI): domain Eukaryota; kingdom Metazoa; phylum Arthropoda; class Insecta; order Phasmatodea; family Phasmatidae; genus Clitarchus; species Clitarchus hookeri. The sequence goes on along the minus strand of NQII01013861.1, from coordinate 15,557 downwards.
CGCTTTGTTTGCGAAGCAACTGAAGATGTCTGATCCGATGACTCATCACAGGCTGGAGCAATTTCCTCTTGAACTTCATCAGAAACTAGGGTTAATTTATTACACACATTAAAAAATTCAGTTTCATCCGAATATTCTGCAGATTCACTTGAACATTCTTTTACAACATCTTGCTGCATGTTTTCTGTTGTGATATTACTGTCCACCACTGAACATGTATTCAGTTGGTGGGATCCTGTCTCAATTTTTACAGGCATCTCCTTTTGTATGCCTTCCTCAACCACAACTATGTTTCTACTGATTGATACAACACTGTTGTTGGAATTGTATAACCTGTAACCTTTGACATTGTCAGCATAACCAACAAGAACACATTGCGTTGATTTTTTTTATCCCATTTGAAACGCTTTTGTTTGGGAACATGCACTATGACTTTACTGCCGAAGATACGTAAGTTACTGACATCTGGTTTCTCACCAGTCCACAACTCAAACGGTGTTCTGTTGTTCAACCCTGATGCTAAATATCTGTTTCTCAAATACACTGCAGTGTGAACCGCCTCTGCACAAAACTTCTTCTCTAAATTTGCATTGAACAACAAACATTTGGCTTTATCAACAATTGTTCGGTTAAGTCGTTCACACAGGCAATTCTGTTCGGGTGTGTACGGATTGGTTTTCTGATGTACAATCCCTGCATCGTGTAAATGCTTCTCAAATTTCTTACTACAGAATTATAAACCATGATCCGTTCTCAAAACTTTTATGTTTCTGCCAGTTTGATTTTCCACTTATGACTTAAACTCTTTGAAGCGATTAAAGGTCTCAATTTTAGTTATTAAAAAATAAACATAAGCCATTCGGCTAAAGTTGATGACTTTAGCCGAATGGCTTATTTTTATTTACAGCAAAAATATTTCGAGCAATGTTTATATACAGCAAAATATATTTCGAGCGTCCTACTGAATTGACCTCCATCGGCCCACAAAGATCTGCGTGCACTCTGTCAAGTACCTCTGTGATCCTGCCATCAATATGATAAAATGGTAGCCTCGCTTGCTTTGCCTCGCAGCAAACCACACATGTTTCCTTGCTAATGTGAAACTTGTCTTTGTATGACATTCCAACCACCGCCTTCATTCATTTTGTTGAGGTCTTCGCTATTAATGTGTCCAAATCTCCAATGCCATAAGGTACTTGAAGCCACTGTCAACAAACACCCAACTTCCAAAATCTTTAGCTTGTATACTCTCTCGAAAAACCGCTATCATTGAACATAGATTCTAATTTTTCCCATAACTCCTTTGTTGTATTCGTAGTTTTAATATGAACGTACAAAGTAGGGCCAGTCTTTAACACCAGCTTCGCTTTTGCTTTTGCGTCACTATCTGCGGCTGCACTGTCTGTAGATTCCGTTTTGATGAGAGAAGAAATTCCTTCCAAGACAAGCAAATTCTCCGCCGCAAAAGCCCATTCGTCATAATTCGCTCTGCCTTTTAATTTTGGCACACTAGCAATGAAATTCGAAGCCATGCTTGCACAACACAATGTAATAAACTTTTAATTAACTGGTAATTTCACTTTTAAACGAGACTGGGCCCATAACCTATTAAAACATATTAGTTATTCCGTACATAACTGAAAAGAAGAATTTATGTGACCACATATACACATAAACATAGATAAAGAAGTATACATCAGTCTATACACATAACCACATATAAAGTAGCATGCATTAGTCTACAACAGATGGCAGCACATGTAGTGAATACATATTTATTTTGATATTATTACAATATATACGTATGACCTATGATACCACATGGAACATTTACAAACCACGGACACTAATGTTCTCTCTGAATCAACCAGTGTAAGTTTCCAACTCTCAAACAATGCATGTTGTATCGATTAACCTCGCAGTGGTTCGTGAAAGTCGACTCATCGGAGAACTGTACTCCACGAAAGAAATCCGGGATTCATTGTTTTCTTTTGCAGTGCCCATTGACCAAACGTTACTCGATTATGGTAATAATCACCGTGTTTTTCTTGATGCATAGACACATGGTAGGGATGCAATTTATGACGCCTTAGTATTCTCCAAACACTAGGTTTCGATATTCAGCTATCGCAACCTATTAATCGAGTGCTCGTAGAAGTCGCATAACATTGAAAATCACTACTTAGAACAGTCATAACTTGGAATTCTTGAAAAAATCCACATAAGTTTGAACTCTCGTAACATATTACCATCGCAACTTAGAAAATCATATCTTACATCCATCCTAACATAGAAAGTCATAATTAGAACTTTCACAAATTAGAAACATACAATTTAGAAAAGTCGTGCAGTAGAAACACACAAATTACAACTATCATAAGTTAGAAAGGCACACGTTAGAAAGTTCAAAAATGCTGCTGAAATTAATTACTCAACAACAGAAAAAGAACTGGTTAGTTTAGACTTTGGTACGAAATTTTTTAGATCTTAACTTTATGGTAGAGAATTTAATGTGGTTACTGATCATCTCGCTGTGAAGTGGCTTCATAACTTGAAGGACCTCCAGCTCACGACTTACTCGTTGCGCCCAAACACTTTCTAAATTTTATTACCAAGTACTTCAAAAATCAGGTAAGAAACATTTGAATGCAGATTGCCTATCTCGACTCTCAGGCGCAGTCAAGGAAGCCAGCCATCAAGTAATGAACTAAAGGAAGCGCAAAAACATAATAAATTCCATCAATATGCCCTAGCAGGTGCAAATGACTATGCCTTTTTATATACAAAAATGGAAGGAATTTTGTGTTATATGACAGATGACAAAATTTTACTTGCGGTTCCAAACTCATTAGTTTAATAAGTTATTACTCAGCATCATGACACCCCCTTTTCTCATCACCAAGGGATAAAAAGAACACAAAGTATTTTGAAATCCCTCTACTAATGACCAACATTAAAAGTTTGGAAGTTCAAAGAGTACCGTTAGGGAATTTATCTGAAGTTGATAATCCTTTCCAGATATTCTCTTTAGATAATTTCGGACTCTTACCAGAAAACGAACAGGGAAATAAATATGTTTGAACTTTTATAGATTAATTACTATATTTATATTCTGAAGCAACTGCTATAAAGGAACAAATCGCTGACACAGCAGCTAGAAATTTTGAACCACAAAAAGCTCTGAAACACGTATGTGCCTACAGTCTTTTGATTGACCAAGGAATAAATTTTGTTCCTTAACTTATGATAGCAAATTGTAAGCTAATTACTATTAAGACATTGCTAACGGCCCCAATTTAGATCACAGTGTAATGTATGTCTGCGAAGATTGCATAGTACTCTAGAAGAAATAATTTCACATTATGTTATTGAATAGGAGAAGAAAAAGGAAGGATTTTTCCCTTTTGATAAAGCACATGGGACTACTCCCCTCTTAGTGACACGTTACAGTCCTCACTATATCCACTTAGTGACAGGTTACTGTCCTCACTATCTCGACTTAGTGACAGGTTACAGTCCTCAATATCTCCACTAAGTGACAGGTTACTGTCCTCACTATCTCCACTTAGTGACAGGTTACTGTCCTCACTATCTTAACTTAGTGACACGTTACAGTCCTCACTATCTCGACTCAGTGACAGGTTACTGTCCTCACTATCTTCACTTAGTGACACGTTACTGTCCTCACCATCTCCACTTTGTGACACGTTACTGTCCTCACTATCTCTACTTAGTGACACGTTACAGTCCTCACTATCTCGACTTAGTGACACATTACAGTCCTCAATATCTCCACTTAGTGACAGGTTACTGTCCTCACTATCTCCACTTAGTGACAGGTTACTGTCCTCACTATCTTAACTTAGTGACACGTTACAGTCCTCACTATCTCGACTCAGTGACAGGTTACTGTCCTCACTATCTTCACTTAGTGACACGTTACTGTCCTCACCATCTCCACTTTGTGACACGTTACTGTCCTCACTATCTCTACTTAGTGACACGTTACAGTCCTCACTATCTCGACTTAGTGACACATTACAGTCCTCAATATCTCCACTCAGTGACAGGTTACTGTCCTCACTATCTCCACTTAGTGACGCGTTACAGTCCTCACTATCTCGTTTATTAGTACCACACACTTCTGAGTTAACTAAATTTTGATCAATAGAGTCCCATTTACAAACTATAACAGAAAAATTATCGGTAGCTTATGATATCGCAAAATCAAGAATTACACTTTCAGAAGAAAAGAGAAAACAATATTATGATTAGCATTCGAGAGTTACATCTCTTGAAGTTGGTGAATATGGTAATTTACATAACCCTGCAATAATTAAAGGTAGATCCCACAGCTTTAATAAATATTGGGAAGGTCCTTACAAAACCATTAGAAAGCTTCAACAAAGTACCTACGAACTTTTGCTAAAGAAACGAAACGCTGTTGTACACAGGGCTAGTCTAACGTCAGTTAAAAATTCTGTTTACCAAACTGAACTAGTGTATAAAGAAGACAGGTTAAGCAAAGACGAGGAAACTGAATTAAGTGAAGATGTTAATGTATCTTATCCGTCTCATCGTATACTTAAAGGAATAGGTGAAATAGAACCTATATTCGAACAGTCAGGCAAATCCGAATTTAGTGACTCATATGAGGAGGAAGACGACGAATCTCAAATAGGCCCTAAATAATCAAACTTGGGAACCTTCTAGCTATTTAAAGAAACTCTTCCTGAAATCACGGAACAGCCTAGGTATCCTCTTAGATCGAGACAACGGAGTATAAATAAAGAACGAAATGCTAATGTAGGTGAAGCCTCTAAGCATTCCAAACATTCAGAACAAAGTGACGTATCGTTTGAATTATTATAAATAATTAATCAAAAGAATATGTTCAGTTAATATATTATTTTAATTCAATATTTCTTTCAAATTAGGTAAATTTTATCACAACTTTGTGCAAATGACACCTTAAGCAGATAATTAGTTGTAATTCGGGATCATGACGTTCTGCTCATGGGAGACAGATGAACTATTGTCCTCGAAATACCGGTGAAAGGGAATGCAGATTATGTAGATGAAAGATAGCCAGGAGAAGGCAGGGAACGCCATCTTATCTCCTATTCGAAGAATTTTCAAGCGTGAATTGGTTAGGAAATGGTCTTGAGAGTAAAGTAAATGACTTCCTTTTAATTTTGCCAGTTAATCCATTTAGAAATAAGAAAGGGTTGATCGGCAGGTGATAAAGTTCTAACATTCCTATTTGGATCTCTTAACAATAAAGGTTTTATAACTTTGCATGAATCAGTTAAAGAATTGGACAGCAGACAAAAAATTTCGTTCATATTGTGGATAAAGCAATTGACATATTTAAAAGGAATAGATGCGCGTGTCATTAAAAACAGCAAGAATATTGAGATTATTGCTAACACTTTATCTATCAACATACAAGTTATACATAACATACGTCTTCAATTTCTTACTTATAGCAATATCACTGTTAGTTATCTCAGGATAATAGCAAAAGAAAACAGCTATATTGGGAATATTGAAATAATTTTAGGTGATGATGAACATGAAGTTAATATTTCAAAGACAAGCTTTAAGATTACCAGCAAAATAAAACCGTAATCAGTGGCACTGAACATAATCAGGTGTATTAACACTATGAACTATCTATAGTGCATGCAGTTGCAACACCTGGGAATATTCTATTAATTGTTGAAATTCCTTTGAAGAATGCTAATAGATATTTTCCAATGTATAGAACTAGCCCTTTTTCTACATTCGAAAAAGAGCTGCAAAATTTTGTTCAGGTAACACCGAGTATTCCGTACATTGCTTTATTGAAAGATCGTCAACAATATGCTCTAATGTCAGAATCAGACAACACCGCATGTCAAACGGTAATAATGTAATTTGTCCAGGTAATGTGCCCACATAGCCAGTTAATACACACCACTGTGTGATCCACCTATCTTGGTCAAGCTAATCGTGATCAGTCACTTTGTAAACGAGAAATATTAGGTAAATCCTTCCCTCCAGATTTTATAAGAAGCCAAGATGGTAATGGCTGGATTTATAGCGTACCTCCTTAAGTAAAACTTACCAAATTATGTCCCGATAAGACAGGCATGATTGCAAAGGAATGTTGTCTGTCTTCCCAAGGAATTATGCTCCAGGTACGTAACTACACAATTTGAAGTAAACAGTTACTGTTGCAAATTCATTTACCGAAGTTGGATAGTTGGTTAAAATAAAATAATAAAATTTTAACTGGTAAATTTCTAATATTCTGTTCCCGGATTTTATAGACTTCAGACAGAAATAACTAATGATAAAGATTTATTAATAACGGAACTAAAACATGCAAAATAAGCTAAAATGGTACAAAACTGTAGTAATAATAATAAAGAAAGCATTTTGACTACATTCACAATCTGTTTGTGCTTCATTGCAGTAATAATGTTTTTGTTGAGACATCAAGTTAGCATATTCGTCTGACGGTGGATGCGCATCCCTAAGCACCAACTTCGGATATAATCAGTCTGTGTTTTGTATAATAGAGTTGACTAACCTGAAATCTTCACAATGCCGTCATTATGAAAATAAGTATCTGAGCCACTTTAAACGCGTAAGATTATATTAAGGCCTACTGTATCGCTTTTTGTGTAAAAAAAATGGCGGATATCTATTGAATGGTCCTTGAGATATGGCATAAAAAGCTTAATTTTCTTATTTGTTGATAACTGAAAAAATTATCTAAAAAGGTTCTGTTTACGATGCATGTAATTGATTCTGTAAACATAAATATATTTGGTTTAATATGGTGAAATTATTTAATAGATATGGCATAATTTAAGTACAAAACTTGGAGGTATTTAGTTGAATTGCGCCGGAAATATGACAAAATTTTCAATTTTCTCACCTGGCAAATTTTTTACAAAAACGCCTCCAAAAAATGTGTCTCTATGCATAAATGATGCTTCTTATTAACGCTGTTAGTGTACGAAATTTGGTTCAATTTTGTTTAACTGTTTAATATATATAAACTTAGAACCTGCACAATTAATATTAATGTCATTAAAAATGGCCTGACGCATCTAAAACCAGTTTCTTTACATACCCTACTGTGGTACTACTTGCATGCAAAATGGGTGGGAAATTTGCTGATTGGTACTCGAGATCTGGCATAAAACATACATTTTTCCAATTGACGATATTCATAAATAGGGGACAAAAAGTTTGTATATTAGCACATTTGATGGTTGTTATAGATGCAGTATACAAAGCAAAGTTATAATATGTTACAAGGTTTCGTAGATATAGCACATTAAAGTCAAGTTTTTTTATAGACGGCATTATAAAAATAAGGGTCCAGAACATTTAACATATACAAATTAAAACATCACACTACAGTGAAACTTCTTTGCCAAATGCAATGGGACTCNAGAACATTTAACATATACAAATTAAAACATCACACTACAGTGAAACTTCTTTGCCAAATGCAATGGGACTCAGTTTATTGTTTCCCAAGATATAATATTAAAACGTAATTTTTTACGTACGGCTATCTTAAAAAGTGGCGTAGAAATAAGGCTTTCTATAGACAAATGTTATATTTATAATGTATAGTTACGTTATGTTGAAACTTATTTATAGATTCTTATTATATTACTTACACAGGTAAATTGTTTATATAGCTGCCGTTTTAAAATTAGTGCCTGGCCAACTTCAAACATATCAGTTTACATGACCTGCCGTAATAGTAATTGTTTGTCAAATTTGGCTGGAATCTGTTAGTTTACTCCAAAGATATGACTAAAATTTTTAATTTTTTATGTAATGCTATTTTACAAAATCACGGGCAAAAGTGTTTTTGTGTGGATATAATTTATGGATATAATACATACCTCCAGTATTTAAAATTAGGTTGGGATTAATTACTTATCTTCGACGGTACAGTATATTAAGCTAAAATTTCTATATAACTGCCATTTTGGAAATAATTGTCTGACATTTAACATTAAAGTTTATATCACCTGCTACATTACTGATTGTAGGCCAAATTTGATAGGAATCGGTAAATTATTATTTGAAATATGACATTAAAACTTTATTTAACTATAAAAGTCAGGATGTCCTTACTAAGTATGCGTGTATCCAATTTGATGAAATTCGGTTAGTGCGTTCAAATGTCTCTAGGGACACACATGCCCAGACACATGCCCAGACACATGCCCAGACACATGCCCAGACACATGCCCAGACACACGCCCAGACACATGCCCAGACACATGCCCAGACACATGCACACACACACACACACACACACACAGAGGAAATGATATCAACGGTCGTTCTTCCCTCCGGAAAATGGGCTAAAAAAATTATAAACTAAGTTGGTTTCTTAATCTAAGCATATTATCTCTTTGCGTTTGTACTTTTAATGAACCACTGTACTACTCGTTATGCAACAGAGAATAAAAGAAGGTTAAATTAGTTTTAGCTAAAATTGCTGCAATAGCCCACGCAGTTTTTAAAGCATTTTTCATGATTAACCACATGGCTAAGAATCGTTTTCCTTCCGGATTCTTTGAATGCAAGTTCAATACTGAAAAATGATCGTTACATAAAATTTTTAATGATGTATTTACACCTTATAAATAAAAACTTTAAAGAAATTTTTTTTTAATTATTAAAATTTTTATTCTTTTCTTCTCTGAGGGGAAATATTCAGGGTGCCAATGTTTTAAGAAATGTCAAGGCTACAAATATTGTCGCTGCTGCTCTCTGTGGTTATTTTATGCAACTATAACCTACCAGAAAAGCCATGATAGCACAACCTACCAGCAACGAACAAAATCTTAGAATCAGGGAAATTTAGGTTAAATTAGGCAACATTTAGGCCAAATAACTTTTGGTAAAATGAAATATGTCCTGAAATTATAGGCTGAATGGCTTAGACCAAGTGACGTGGTGCCAATCGCCTACCTGCAGCTATTTCCGCGCCTGAGGCACAGAAGTGCGCGAGCGGTGAGGGCGGCGTTGTCTATAACCTGCAGTGCAGTGTTCTCGTCCTGCTGTGTCTACCATAGACATTTATCATTTTATTGAAATAAATCAAGTATCAAAGTGCAATACAGGCTCCTGTTGTAGTTTTGCTCGTGTCCAATTAGTATGTTATAAGACATAGCAATCTGAAGGGGGAAAAAAAACAAGTTTTAGCGACTTTGGAGGATTTCCAAATGATATTTACAGCATGCGTATTATCTAGAAAATAACATTCCACCTTTGTTTGGGGTATGTTTTCTTTTAGTAGTTCAACTTATTGGGGTCACATTTAGTTCCGTCAGAAATCCTTACTTCAACTCAGAGTCCAAGCGTTAGTCGACCGCCATAACACTAATTTTGACAACGAACTGGGAAATGTGAACTTTGCTCGCGGATTATTAAGCAATTTTGAAATTAAACTCTAAAAATATTTCCCGTCCATAACGCGTATACTGACTGGCATAAATAGACAAACGTTTGCAACGAACAAAAAAAAAAGTTCCGTGTTTGAGGGTTTTATTAAATGTTTACATAACATTTAAAACGGGTGGCACTTGAATTACTTCCTTTAGTTTCTATATTACAGGATGTATCGTTAACATACGCAGCAGTATTATAGCTATACCTGTAACAAGTAATAGTTGTAACTTGGTGTAGTTAATAGCAGATTGTCAATGTAGAGTGTCGCACTCGGCGGAAGAATACACGGTGTGCGGAAAAAGAAAATAAGCGTAGTTTAGAAAAGCGTTCAAACAAGGGCGAACAAACTAGCAGCAGATGTGCGCCTCGCTGCAACAGCGCTGCTTTCAACGAGGACAAGAGTGTTGTGCGCGCAATGAAAGTCGCCACGTTGTCGTGTGCGAGCACACTCGCTGTTGTTTCGCACTCGTCACAACTGTGGACGCACAGTTCCACACATCCGCTCCATTACGCCTGCTGTTTGCTTGAATAACAACGCAGGCATACGCCACCCTACAGTCGCCAACTCTGACGCAACTGTTGCCACGCATGGAGTCAGCAATACAACGGCAATACAACAAGTATAACCCTCTGTTGGTTCTTGTGTAACGGAAACTGACTCATCTGCTTCGACATTCACTAACGGTATTGTTCAAGTCGTGGGATAGGTCAGTGGTCAGCGAATCTAATTTTACCTCTACATCGAATTTTTAATATGTCAATTTACAGTTTCATAAAACTACGCATGCAAAATAGAGCGTACCCAAACAGCCAAATAGTTTAAGATTACAATTGTAGGAAACATTTTAGTTTTACTATTATCAAAAATGGAAACGAATACGTGGGTTTGTTAGCAAGGATTAAGAAATATCTTTATTTAAAATACTCGATAAAACCCTTCCATATAGATGGAAGAAATGACTGAGTGTATGAATAGTGTCTAGCTGAAGAAATATTTGCAACTACTGCAAATCCTGGTACCGTGAAAAAATTTGTTGATAAGTTAAACAAGACATATCAGATGTCAAGATCATGAATTAAATTGTAGTCCCCTCCGTATAGAAAGTGAGTGAGTGAAAATATTTGGGTGGCTCTTAACAGCGAGGTCTTGAGAGCCGATGAGGGTGAATTGAGGTGGGTACGGAGCAGCGCTGGAATGTTGGGCGGGGGAAGCGGGAGATCCCCGAGAAAACCCGTCGACCAGCGGCATCGTACTGCACGATTCCCACATGCTAACATCCGGAGTGACCCGGCCGGGGATTGAGCCCGGTTTGCCTTGGTGGGAGGTAAGCAGGCTAACCGCTCAGCCACCGTGGCCCCATCCTTCCAGTAGCACATTATTGTATGAATTGGAGGATTTAATGTAAATTACGTGATAACAGAAATAAACAATACCCACTTCATAAAGGGCGTACGATATATTGCAAATTAAAATTTTACCCGCCTTTTTGAAAACTGTTGCTTGTCTCCATTATAGCTCATTTTATTTTCAATGTTTTAATTTAATCTTGCATTATAATACAAAACTGTGAAGAAATTAGCATATGTGTAAATATTTGGCTTCTGTTTTGAGAATTTCGTTATCAGCACTCTAAATCTGAATCGTAAATTTCAATCCGTAGAATTATGTTACTGAATCTATCGTTAATCAACTGTTATCTACTGGCCAATCAGTGAAGTGCACTGAAGTTTTACTGTTTAGATAGTGCTATTCATTAATTATAATAGAAATAGTCACGGTTTAGTAGGTGAATACCAACTAAAATGATCAGTATAATTAACAGATTCAAGTGACGCTGTTTAAACAGATCAGGAGTCAAAATCGCTCATTTGAAGCAGTTTTAACTGTTTTGATTTTAGAGGGAACATTTCGCCAAATCTTACTGTCCTCGCGTGTTCTTTGGAACATTCTAATTTACCTTTGCTGAAATGTTTTTTTTTAAATACTTAAATCCGGAAACGGAAGCTTTTAAGGAAAACGCAATCCTTTCGAAATTTGTAACGCCTGCCAGTCACATTGAAACAGTATGGAAATCTTAATTTTTCGAAGTATTAAGCAAAGTTTTTAGCAGGTTTTTTTAGAAATATTAAATTAAGAAGTCACATTATTTAACACTGATAAAAAATATTTCTTCGTGAAGACACATAATTTGAATCCATTCGCTTTTACACAAAACAATGCTGCGGTTGATGTTTAGGTGCCGAATTTTGCATTGCTTCCATAAAGTGTTTCAGGAACTTTGGCCATTGTAGTACATTGCGGATCTGACCTTTTTCTTGGCAAGCAGCAAGAAATAACTGGTTGCACAACGTCCACAGATATCCACTTTCTGAATGCACTGGAACAGGAAACTGGATAAATGGAAATGCGCTGTATAAGTTCGTGGTCTCGCCACACTCTGGATTTATCTTGGAAGGAAAACTCTGAAATTCATTTAAATTTCAGACATCTGTGACGCACACATCGCCCCAGTCACACAACATATTGTCCTGCTAACAGTTTCGCGACTCCAATCACGAGGCAGCAACGTTTAGTGCAGTGATTTATTTCTATTTGAAATAAGAATATAGTTATATATTTGATTATTTTTCAGAACATGCAGCATCTGGTTATTTATCGTTTACTTCTATGAAATTCTTTATTGTAAAATTCTGCATTAGTAATAATAGTAACTTACAATTTTGAAATAAAGGTACCAAATAATAACTATTTATTGCATTAGTAAAATAGCTGTTTAGATATGTATAACAATCATTATAAAATAATCAAAATAACATTATATTTGAAACATTTGTATTGATTTTAAGTAAATTAATAAAATTCTTCGTAACAAAAAAAAACATATATGGAACCTTTTTTGTGCTAAATTTGCTCAAGAACAAAATTATTCAGTCACCAAAATTGTTAAAATTTCAATCTTCTACATTTTCCACATGCCTATTTAGACAAACTGAAACGAAAGAAAACTTTTCAGTCAAAAATGTTATGTAATTTTTTTCGTCCAATGATTTTTGTGGATTTTCTTTTAACAGCTGTTAAAAAATAATATACAATACCTTCAAGAATATATATATATATATAATGGTTCGTTTAACTGTTCGTCCTCGCAATAAAAGAAATAAGGAAATGAAATATTATTTTAGGTAACCAAACGTAATTCAAAAGTACAAATTAATATTTCCAATATAATTTGTAATTTTTACAAAACATAAAACAGGCGCGTCACAAATTATAATTCATCTAGTTAGCCGTCAGAATTCGTTAAGCACTTGTGTCCCTCATGCAGACAGTCAGCCATACTTGTTTTTTTTCCACGTTGACACTGAAGTTGGTAATAAATTGAAAAAATGTTTAGTTTGATCTACCGAATGAAATATTGACACACTAGCATTTTTCTATGCATAAACAGAGTCCATTAACAGAAAACTGTAGATTTTGTTGTAGCCATGCTGCCATCATTTACTCGCATAAATAAACACCCGACTCTTCTTACTATACTCACAAAAAAGTACATTGGTAACTGACATCAAACTAAAAAAAAATTAACTCTTTGTTTACGTCAGACAAAAGCAAAGATAATACAAATGAAACAAAATATAAAAAATTTACCGTGACTGGATGTTAAGATTTGAGCATATACAGGACACAAGAATGATTGGAATCTATCCATGTATGTGCTGTTTCATCCTTTTTTTCCAAAATAAAGATGGCCTTATGAGCTTATGAAGTAATTTTCCTGTCTCTGTTTGTTTGTCTTGCAACGAATTTCACCAAATTCGGTACATATTTGGTACTTACTAAGGACATCTGTATTTCGTAGTTTTGAATCATGTCGTATGGTTATTTTCAAAATAGGAGCCGTTTGAAAATTAAGGGCGTTGTTTCATATTTTGGGAACCGTTGAACTAATTTTAACCAAATTTCGTATCTTCAAAGTTTCCCACATATTATTTATGTGACAAAACAAAGCTTTTACATAACTTAAGTCCTCCGAAAATATTCAAGAGATTCCAGCAAATCTTGGCAGGTAATTAATACTATGGTAGGTCGTATGACCACTTTTGTAGGTCGTATGAATACTATGGTGGGTCGTATTAACATATAGAGTTTAAAGGATGATACTTATTTTATTCATGGCGTCATACAAATATTATAGGACAATTAAGTATACATACCATACCATTTCAACAATTTCAACCAAACATGGTATGCTAAAATCATTATCTACAAGCGTGGAACATGCCTATACATAGCCTCTTTTGCCTACAAATTTGAAAGATAGCGCCACATAAAACAATAAAGTGTTTATGAAATATCTCTGAAAAAAAAATCAACAGATTCCTACGAAATTTGGCTGATATGTTTTAAGTGGGCCAGACAATTATTCTCAAAATTGTGTAAATATAAATATTTAATTTTAACACGTATTATTTCATTGAAGTCATCAAATTCATTCGCAATCACTTAATAAATTTCAAAAATTAAAAAAGACTTTCATTTTAAAAATAATAATCCGGCAGAGTCGAAAATTATAACGATCAGATACCCTTACTAATTGCCATAAGTCATCCGAAATAAGTTTGAAAAAAATGTTTAAAGAGTTAAGAAAAATGTTTCGTGATATGGTTGTTTACTACAGTCCCCTTAAAAAAATGTATTTCAAACTACACCATAATCCTGTGTGATTGCCTGAACCACCTCTATCACATAAAATGCATTCTCGCGAAAGTCTTGACAAGCTTATGACAACAAGTTTACACATACACTCGTTTACATTTCCCTTTCTGTCTTCATCACTTCAAACTAACAATCACGGGTAAATAAATTAGCTTTGACTTGATGCAGGGTAACAATGCTGTACTATGTTAACTCTGCCTTTGCCATCATGTATTGATGTAAAATATAATTGTTTGATCGCGTGAATTTTGATTATGTGCATTAAAATTGTTAGAGAACACGTACAGATCAGAAACGTTATCGTCAAGTGTATCATTGATGTAATAATGTATGAAACTTACAAATGGAACACTTACTACCATAAATCATACTAGGAGAAAATATGAATATATGAAATATTATATATCGTACTTTTATTGCAATCTAACATTTAATGTTTGAACTCTTTGNTGTGAAAAAATTAATTGCCTCGTTTGTTTTTACCGAAAGGCAAAAACAGGTGTTTCTGGACGCATAACTACATGGGGATTTCTTGGATTTTGCAACAACATGAAGAAACAATTTTTTTTCTTTAAGGCGGTATATACAACTCTATATAGAGTCTCTATAGATTATATATATCTCTAAGTACTTTTTAACGAAACTCTTACTTGTTCTTAGAAAGTGTTAGGTCTGAGTAAGTAGTTGCTGAAACCAATGACATCGCTGTAAGAATCGGCGGTAAAAGTAAAATGTTTGAATTGCTTGAATCACAACATAACACTTTCAATGTTTACGTCTGGCCGTAGAAGGATACCGGATGCAGCTTCCCAAAGTGGTCAAGTTGCCGCGAAGCGACTGTACCTCACGCAACTTGACAAAGCCGTGGCGGCGTTATTACAATATCCTACGCACAGAGAAGAGACGCAATGCAGTACTCGAGGCTTCCAGGTCGTAATCATTTCGAAAACCTTTTGTTCGGTGTCGCCGGCTACGAGCAGCGCGGCAGTTGTGTTCTCTCTTCAGCAGCGATATTGGAACTGCTTCAAGCAGCTCCCTCCTTCTTGCAATCGATCCTCAGCTGCGTCTCTCCCCCCCAACCCCTCCTGTGATCACGGCGAACGATGGTATACGTGAACTCCACGTAGAAACTGCCCGTAAAATACAACCAGGTCTATGATGTTTAAGAGCTCTGGAAGGAAAATACACATTCTTTATTTGTTGTGTTAAGTATCTTTTTACCTGTGCACATTAAAAGTTATGTCATTTCCATTAAATTTAAATTATTATACTCCATTCTCATCGTCTATTACGACGAGCTTAGCAAAAATTAATGAAAATATTTACAGACAGCTATAGGTCAATAAAATTGAAAAAAAAAAAA
>NQII01013859.1:0-10336 GCA_002778355.1 Clitarchus hookeri | reverse complement strand
CTCCTCTGCTCCTCCTGTACCTGAGCCTATAGGGTATAACAGGAGACACCTTTCTGAGCAGTTTAGCGGGGAGTTCACTCTCAGGGTTTCCATAAACATTCAGGCTTACTAAAGGCCACTTCAGACTGTAAATAATCACATCAGGCTGTCAGATGTGTGTGCACTCCCCAAATATACATACAATAATAAATATGATTGTCCAATTTCTGCGGTGGTCTTTTCACTATTCATCAGCACGCAATGCGAGGACGCCCGGGGCTCATCGCCGCCACATCCACAAAAGCGTTTCTGTCTATGTACAAGCAAAATGAGTCCCTTTTTACAAGGCCAGCTATCAGCTGAATGATAACATGAACACGGGTATTTCTCGCCGCATGCATGACGTAGAACATAATTCCATGTCCGCTCGCACGAAAAAAAAAAAATAGTCTGGCAAGTCTACCTTTCTGGCATACGCTAGCAAAATAGTGCAGCGGTTATAGTTTGCAGAGCTCTGTCAGATCTGGACCACTGGTCATCTCAACTTAAAACGTTTTTTAAGATTATCAGACGTAGGGTTCCCGTGTGTCTCGAATTCAGCGGACTCGACTGCCAAGCTGTCGCTATCATCATGAACCCACGCATCGCCCAGTACTCCATTTAGCAGCTCAAGTGTTGCGTTGATCCAACTCCTTGGCATTCAACCTCAAGTTTACTCGTCCTCATCTACCATTTTGCAGAACACGTGAGATCGTGGTCGGCGCTGTACAAGTCCAGAAGCCAGCGCCAATACACACAGCGCCTTTCTGCCCCTGGGCAATGCTATTGGTTGCTGGTGACTCACCGACTGTTTTATAAATAGTTGCTTCGCGTACCATGGATCTACTGAAGCCCTTTCCATACGTTCCAAAGTCTCAGTTGGTAGATATAACCAATTCAAAAGTAATTTCACGACAAAAAAATCTTATTTTGAGACACCTGAAACGAAAAATTAATGTGTACGTCATCGGTTAATTTTTTTTTATGTGCGCTGTACTCGTGTTGAGCGTGCTTCTCTAAGCCAGTGAAGAAAGCGCCGCTTCTTCGTTGACGTCAGCGTCAACCAATCACAACTGAGAGGCGCAGAGACCGCAACAACTCACGCTCAGAACACCTGCCACTGACTCCTTGCAGTGTACAGTGTCTGCACAAAGTGTTCTTCACGAGCAGAAAGTCTTCCATCGTGGACAGCGAGACTGGCCGGGCTATAGAGCACAGTCAATAAACGCACGTGTCTATTGCACTGTTTTTTTTTCTGTCGCAGTGTAATACGCGGAAAGACTGGGACGCAACGCTACCCTCCAATNGCACTGTTTTTTTTTCTGTCGCAGTGTAATACGCGGAAAGACTGGGACGCAACGCTACCCTCCAATAACAACAGGCATTACATGCCACAATCGGTGTATCCGTTTTTGAGTGACAGCCTCGTATCTATCACTTTGTCAACGGAAGGTAGAGAGACTGATATGGTAACAACGTGATGTCTTGTCTAAGGGGCGACACTCTACAGATCCTTCCAGACAATATTTTCTCAGGCCACAGTTGTGTTGCCAACACCAACAATACAATAAATATTTTTTTTAAAGTTTAAAATTATAAACCAAAATGCCTTTGCTCAGTTTATTACCACGAGGTGGTTAGAAAAATAACTTCATTTTTAATACATAGCAAATTAAACAACGACAATTGTGTGACTTCACTCGTCAGTTGCACGGTTGCCGCCACGGACTAGGTAAAGGGGAAGGGGGATCGAGACCCTAGAGGGGGAGGGGGGATCCAGACATTGCTGCCGTTCTACTTGCTTTGTAACTTGCCTGCTGTTTTCTTAGCTCAGACGAGATCGTTGATTTTCGATTAGGTTAGTTAGAACGACGTTGAATACACAAAAAAGTTTGAGAAAAAGTCGTCAGTCTTCAGTGCCTAATTTCAGCAAGTCAACCCCCGAAATAACTAATAGGCCCACCAGTTTCCAACTGGATGAGGGGCCGCGGTGGTGTAATGGTTAGACTACTTGTCTCCCAAATAGGTGAACCGGGTTCGATTTCCGGCGGGGTCACACCCGGATTTTCGCACGTGAGAATCTTGCCGGACGATGCCGCCAGTCAGCGGGTTTTCTCGGGGATGTCCCGCTTCCCCCGCCCTTTCATTCCGGCGCTGCTGCATACTCGCCTCGCTTCACCCTCAGCGCCTCTCAAGTCCTCGATGTTAAGAGCCGTCCATATCTCTCCGCTAGAACCGGATGAGGAGTACGGGAGGGGGGGAACCAAAGTCGTTACCTAGAGAAAGTTTACCTTGACGAAGATGGGTTCCCAAGATAGTACAATCAGGGTAGCCAATATACGAAAATTCATAGATTTACATCGTACTGATTATCCATAGATGAAAGTTGTTATGTTGGTAATATAAATTCGGACGTGTATACAATTTGTATCTCGAAATAAGAGCTGGACGCAATACATGCTAGTGTCGCCTTTGGTTGCCCCGTGGCCTTGGCGACATGTCATCAAACCTGGGAATATTCCTGGACCTCCGTTAACGAGCGCGGACAACGAGGAGGAAAGTGTGAATGTTGATCTGGCGGTGCAGTGCAGTGAGTCAGCGACATGTGTCCCGGGGACCAGGATGCTGGCCAGCCGCGGCTAGTTACCACATCCCGCTCCGCACATATGTGCCCTGACGAGGCCTCAAGGATGCCGCTCAGCCAGCCGGCTACTCCGCGCGACCGCTCCACTAGCCAGCCGCAGTCACTGCACAGAAGCACTAATCAACAGTTGTAAACGCCTCAAGGTCACGCCTCAAGGTCAGCGTTGCGACTCTAGATTCGCGCGTATTCTGTTTCCTCGGATTGTTAAGTGGTGACCACCGGGTTTTAATACAGCCATATGTACAGAAAAGCTACAGAATTGGCGCTGTAGTTTAAAACAATGTTTTTCAGGAGAAAAGACATATCGTAAACAGGGGACTACTTACAGCGATTTTACTGCTTTGACAGTTTTCAACGACCACATTTATGTTTCAATAACCGAATTCCGTTTCAGTCCTGAAAAAAATATTTGCAATAAAATATTCCATATTTTTTTTAATTTCCAAGGGAGGCCCCTCAACACACTGTGCCGAGTATACTCGTCACATCTGGTACGTCGCAGTATACTCGTCACATCTGGTACGTCGCAGTATACTCGTCACATCTGGTACGTCGCAGTATACTCGTCACATCTGGTACGTCGCAGTATACTCGTCACATCTGGTACGTCGCAGTATACTCGTCACATCTGGTACGTCGCAGTATACTCGTCACATCTGGTACGTCGCAGTATACTCGTCACATCTGGTACGTCGCAGTATACTCGTCACATCTGGTACGTCGCAGTATACTCGTCACATCTGGTACGTCGCAGTATACTCGTCACATCTGGTACGTCGCAGTATACTCGTCACATCTGGTACGTCGCAGTATACTCGTCACATCTGGTACGTCGCAGTATACTCGTCACATCTGGTACGTCGCAGTATACTCGTCACATCTGGTACGTCGCAGTATACTCGTCACATCTGGTACGTCGCAGTATACTCGTCACATCTGGTACGTCGCAGTATACTCGTCACATCTGGTACGTCGCAGTATACTCGTCACATCTGGTACGTCGCAGTATACTCGTCACATCTGGTACGTCGCAGTATACTCGTCACATCTGGTACGTCGCAGTATACTCGTCACATCTGGTACGTCGCAGTATACTCGTCACATCTGGTACGTCGCAGTATACTCGTCACATCTGGTACGTCGCAGTATACTCGTCACATCTGGTACGTCGCAGTATACTCGTCACATCTGGTACGTCGCAGTATACTCGTCACATCTGGTACGTCGCAGTATACTCGTCACATCTGGTACGTCGCAGTATACTCGTCACATCTGGTACGTCGCAGTATACTCGTCACATCTGGTACGTCGCAGTATACTCGTCACATCTGGTACGTCGCAGTATACTCGTCACATCTGGTACGTCGCAGTATACTCGTCACATCTGGTACGTCGCAGTATACTCGTCACATCTGGTACGTCGCAGTATACTCGTCACATCTGGTACGTCGCAGTATACTCGTCACATCTGGTACGTCGCAGTATACTCGTCACATCTGGTACGTCGCAGTATACTCGTCACATCTGGTACGTCGCAGTATACTCGTCACATCTGGTACGTCGCAGTATACTCGTCACATCTGGTACGTCGCAGTATACTCGTCACATCTGGTACGTCGCAGTATACTCGTCACATCTGGTACGTCGCAGTATACTCGTCACATCTGGTACGTCGCAGTATACTCGTCACATCTGGTACGTCGCAGTATACTCGTCACATCTGGTACGTCGCAGTATACTCGTCACATCTGGTACGTCGCAGTATACTCGTCACATCTGGTACGTCGCAGTATACTCGTCACATCTGGTACGTCGCAGTATACTCGTCACATCTGGTACGTCGCAGTATACTCGTCACATCTGGTACGTCGCAGTATACTCGTCACATCTGGTACGTCGCAGTATACTCGTCACATCTGGTACGTCGCAGTATACTCGTCACATCTGGTACGTCGCAGTATACTCGTCACATCTGGTACGTCGCAGTATACTCGTCACATCTGGTACGTCGCAGTATACTCGTCACATCTGGTACGTCGCAGTATACTCGTCACATCTGGTACGTCGCAGTATACTCGTCACATCTGGTACGTCGCAGTATACTCGTCACATCTGGTACGTCGCAGTATACTCGTCACATCTGGTACGTCGCAGTATACTCGTCACATCTGGTACGTCGCAGTATACTCGTCACATCTGGTACGTCGCAGTATACTCGTCACATCTGGTACGTCGCAGTATACTCGTCACATCTGGTACGTCGCAGTATACTCGTCACATCTGGTACGTCGCAGTATACTCGTCACATCTGGTACGTCGCAGTATACTCGTCACATCTGGTACGTCGCAGTATACTCGTCACATCTGGTACGTCGCAGTATACTCTTCACATCTGGTACGTCGCAGTATACACGTCGCAGTATACTCGTCCCATCTGGTACGTCGCAGTATACTCGTCACATCTGGTACGTCGCAGTATACTCGTCACATCTGGTACGTCGCAGTATACTCGTCACATCTGGTACGTTGCAGTATACTCGTCACATCTGGTACGTCACAGTATACTCTCGTGAGATACACCTCCTGCCATGTTGGCGTTATGGCGCTGTGGTCGCCCAACCACGCATGACTCAGATGTCGCTAGAGGAAAAGACCATCACTGAGTGACGCAACGCAAAAACTGCACGGAGACGTAAAGGGAAATGACAGACCCTAACAGGAAATCTCCAGATCCTCTGTGTGCAAATAGCTTATAAGAAGCGGAAACTTAACTCTCAGCAGCTGATGGCCAAAACCAAATAAAACTTGCAATTATGGGTAAGCGGATATGACAACGATTCTGTTAAGGTCAGTTCACGGTTAAGTGTGCTCTTTTCAAATCCACCTTTGAAAAAATTCACTGTATACAAAATTGACAGCAAAAAAATAAAAATAGTTCTTAAGGGGTCAGTCTACATGTAAATGTTTTCCACGTGAGGTAGAGATGCGCGGAAGCGATAAGGGCGACCCTGCCAGGTGCATCAAGTGCGCCGTTGCCTCTAAGAGCAAGACTCTGAACTGGAGTGCGGTGTTCTCGTCTGCTGCCTGTACCAATGGGTCTCTAAGCGATGGCCCTTTAATTTATTGGTGGTAAATTTGTAACGAAATTCAGTGCAGGGTCCTATGCTCGTTCGCGAAAAGACCCCACGACTAGTAGTACTCCAAAACACGTGAGTTCTGCACCAATGTCGCGGTTGGATGGTTTTAACTCGGACGCATCTTGTAAGTGTCCGCCAGCCAATCACGGACGCTCAGTGCCAGCGTAGTTTGATTTCGTTTCACCCAGTCGAATATAAATGTTTTCTCGCATATACACGCAACCAATATCCAAAGTAAATGTTATTGTACGTGACAGGTTGAAGTCTAGCTTTCCTCGACTAACAGGTGACCCTAAATTAATATCTAGAACCGTCGTTTTCGGCTGTGTTGAAGGACTTCAAAATAGTGATTTTGACAAACGTGATGTGCTGAAAGTTGTATTTCGTCTTGAACTTAAGTGTTATTTATTTTCGTGTGCAAACAGATTGTGCACGTGAAATATTTAGTTTAAAAACGTGTATTGCAAACGCACTGGAAACCAGTTAGCGCCAGACACACGGGCTTTAACACTTAGTATCGTATTGCAAGAGTAATGTTTACATTTATGATGATTGACGTTAGTGGTGGAGTGAGGTGAAGAGATTTGGGCGGCTCTTAATATCGAGGTCACGAGGGCCGATGAGCCGGAATGCAAGGGCGGGGGAAACGGGAGATCCCAGAAAAAAACCCGCCGACCAGCGGCATCGTCCGGCACAATTCCCACATGCGAATATCCGGGAGTCACTCCGCCAGGAATCGAACCCGGTTCGCTTAGGTGGGAGACGAGTATTCTCACCACTACATCGCCGCGGCCCCAATTGAAGTTAGTATTGTTTCATGCGCTTTAGAGTAAGGATTTTCATTTTAGTAACGCATTTCCGTTGCGAACAATTTCACGGTTTCACTTGGACGGCACATAATGCCGATGTTAATTGTGCGTATGGCGGAAGGATACACATTGAGAAGACAGGTAGAACTTAGCGCGGCTTCCAAGTGCTCTAGCACACAAGAGGTGCTAGTAGCCTAGCCGAGTCGTCCCGGGGGCTAGACGGTGATGACGTCAACCGCCCACTCGAACGCCCCGGCCCCATTAGACCACGCAGCTCCTGCATCAACTGGTCCCGCGTGATGGCACGCCGGCCTCCGCTCATTCGCACGCACACGCACACGTTGTTATTCACGCCGCGTCTCAACTTCAAGAACACTCTCTTCAGGGAGCACTCTTTCGCGTTTCCTGGTTAGTGTAGCTGTTTTAGTGTTCTATCAAACTCTCGATTTAGGAAGAGAGGTCGCTTTTTTTCTTCGGTAAACTGCGAAGAAAACAGGTGAAAGATTTTACCGGCAGTTTCTTATAACACGTGAGAACACGTGCGTGGACAATTAAAATAATTGTTATAACTAGGGGTGCGTGAATTTCGTACATTCTTAGTGTGTCAGGCTATACTTCAAACGTGTATAGTGATCCTTTCGTCTGCCATAGTGCTTCATCGATGTCTGCATCACTCACACAAGCATACCCCACACTAGGAAATCTAAACTGCTGCCAAATGTATTTCCGAAATTCACGTAGACTACTTACAAGCTATCCTGTGCCTTGTTTCAAATTATAAGAATATTTTTGCAGGTGAAATTAACTGATCACCGAACGCTATTACCGAGTGCAATCAACACTTATTGTGGCCAAAACTGTTATGCATTACAGCAAATTAAAATAAAGCACAGATTAACACTTTAAGACTAGACGTGTTCATATTTACTAGCAGCCAGGACAAAATGCAAGTTAGTGTCTGTACACTCCGCTACAAGAACACAGTAGGTATTATTTGTGTGCACATTTCCACTCTGTGACTAAGAAACCGCGATGGCTGAGCGGTTAGCCTGCTCGCCTCTCACCAAGGCGAACCAGGTTCAATTCCCAGCCGGGACACTCCCGGATTTTCGCACGCGAGAATCGTGCCGAACTATGCCGCTGGTCAGTGGTTTTCGTCGGGGATATCCCGTTTCCCCCCGCCTTGCAATCCGGCGCTGCTCCATACTCACCTAAATCATCCTCATCGGCTCTCAGGACCTCGCTGTTAATCAGGACCTCACAGTTAAGAGCCTCCCAAATATCTTCTCTCACTCCACTCTGTGACGTCATTTTACTTATCTGTGAAACGATACAAAGTTCCCGGTGGGACCGGCGCTTTCCTCACCAAACCTCCCCTCCTGGTGGCCGATACCTATTAAAAGGTCATACCAGCAGCGCTTCTTTCTACTGTACGTTAACTCCCGCAAACAAAAGCTAGATCGGCTCTTTTGTTTCGCAGGGCGCCACCGGGAACTTTGAATTTTGAGTCCGTCATACTGGTTCGAAATGAATTTAAAACACAAAAGCTAAATACTTACAACACAATACATTTAAACACTACCGCGCTCGCGCTTCTCCTACACACGAAAAGTTAAGTATGACGGCATTCCCTTAGCACATTCTCGGCCCAGTGCGACCAGGCTGTTGTGAAACGATACAGCACGCTCTCTTCCAACAAATTTATCGAATAGAGTAATTTGGGAAGTTGGGGCCATCGGCATCTGGCGTCGGAGCCGGCCAACGCCAACTTGAATTTCCCTTTGCGCCTTTATCCTTCAAAATTTCCTCTTTTTCCCTTAAAATTTCCCGTCTTTCTCTCAAAAAAAGCATCGATACCCCGGCTGCAAAAATGGGGCACTTTTCGATCCATCGGAAGGATTTTGGAGGCTCGCTTCTCGAGGGCAGAGTAGTGGCGGCCATATTGATTTTATAAGCATAGGGTATGCCAAATCGATACACGGGATCCAGGATCGGAGCCGGAGCCGATCGTCAGCCATCTTGGTTCTGTCAGCCATCTTAACCGCCATGTTGGATGTCAGTGACCTTGATCCCATAACCTTGAATGACCCCGTGACATTTAATGACCTCGAATCCCGAAAAATTCCCTAAATCCCAAAAAATTCCAAAAAATCCCAAATATTGATAAAACATTTAATTTTAAAATTATAAAATTAACATTTTAAATGTACGGGCTTAGAGGGAACGAGGGACTGGAACTGAACCAGCCACCATGTTATGAAGTCACCCAACCACCATGTTAGACCCAGGTGACCCTGAGCTTGACCCATAGCCCCTGACCATAACTGTAACCTTATATGACCTTGAAAACCAAAATTAGAGAAAAAAATTTAAAAATTGTATAAATTCGTAAAAGTCGGCGAGCATATTACGTTACTGACTACTAACGCCATCTTGGATCCAGGTGACCTTGACATTTGACCTTGAACCCAAAAAATTCGTCAAAAATTCCAAAAAATATTTAAGAATTTATAAAAAATTTACACAAAGAATTACAAGAAATTGTTTATAAAATTATTTTTAAATACTCCCATTTCCTGAGGTTTCCCCAGCAGACGACTCACCCACCTCCAATCAATCACATTGTATTAACATTCCCCTGCCCTTTCCAATGTTTCTCATTAGTTAATTAGTCGGCAGACCTCCACCCCCCTCACTTTTTCTCATTTTGTCGAATGCACGCTACCGCCATATGTTTTTTTTTTTTTAATTTGTCATTTCTTTACATTTTCAACACCTAGGTGGCACAAAAGACTCCGACTTGCATGTTAGATCTAGGTGACCTTCACCTTGACATCACATATGTGACCTTGACCCCATTCCCATGGCCTTCGATAGTCTTGAACACAAAAATTTATTCTAAAATCCTTTATAAAATCCAAAAAATTCCAAAAAGAAAATGTATTAAAAAAATTATTAAAGACTTGTTTTTTCATCAATATTTCAATCAATCTCGCAATCATTCCATCAATCAGCACCGCAAACAGCAATCCACACCAATCCATACCAATCCACATCAATCCTCCTCTGCAATCTACAGCAATCCACGACAATCCTTCGCAATCCACAGCAACTCACGCCATTCCTTCGATCGATCCCAATCCCTGGATCAATCTTAATCCTTCGATCAATCCTCCTTCTCAGAAATCCTCATCAATCATCCTATTCAGCAATCCTCGCCAATCCTGCATTCCTCCTCGCCACATGTACGGAGCTTCTTCTATCAACAAGGGGAAAAGAATATACGTAGAATCGAGTGGAGAGATTTGGGCGGCTCTCAACATCAAGGTTTTGAGAGTCGATGAGGGTGAAGTGAGGTGAGTGCGGAGCAGCGCCGGAATGCAAGGGTGGGGGAAACGGGAGATCCCCGAGAAAACCCACCGACCCATGGTATCATCTGGCACGATGCCCACATGCGAAAATTTGGGAGCGGCCACGCCGGGGATGGAATCCGGTTCGCCTCGGTGGGAGGCGAGTAGTCTGACCACTACACCACCGCGTGTCGAGACATCACTGTCACCCGACTGAACTGAAGCGACGTGGCGTGCAGAAACCACCGCCCCCTGGTACGGAGGCTGGTCCGGGGAGGTGAGATAAGCAGGGGCAGGGTAGTGGAGGTTTGTGTTCGATACGATTAGGCGGGTGGCATGGGCGTGTTCGTGAATCCCCTGCAGTCTCGTCACCGCTAC
>NQII01013858.1:0-10764 GCA_002778355.1 Clitarchus hookeri | reverse complement strand
AAAATTATATCCTATAAACAGTAAAATCACAAAAAATGTAATTTGAATACCTAGGAAACTTTTATAACTGAGTAATTATTTATAAGTTCTCAATGTGTAACAGCTAAACTTAACCTAAACGTTTTGGGAGACTGAGTTTACTAATTCAAAAAAACCATAAAAGTATGCTAAGATAGTAGGGGAGTCATTATTTTCTGTGTATAACATTTCTGGTATGCCCAGAAAAATTACTTTATTGTAACATAACCATTAAAAATCAAAATATTTGTAAAAAAATCTTTCAGCATATTGTATAATATGAGTAATAAGAAGTTGTTGCAATAAGGCCAACCTTTGTTGAAAAGAATAAATTATTCCCCCACCTCCAGAAAAATTCCATTCAGAATACATTTATTGCAGTTACAGTTGACGAACAGCATTAGTAAAACTAACAATAACAATTTTTTTTTTTAAGTTATAACATTAAGCTCTGGATTAGTCGCTTGGCCTGTGGCTATTATTGTTAATGAAGAGGTACTGATAGAAGAAATTGTCAAAAAATAGACTAATGTTTTAAATTTACCAAATGGGTTATTTTTGTAGCCCTTGTACACTACAGAATTCCTTCAAATTTACCAATAACCTAAAATTGTCCCTTAGAGCAATATGTAAAACTGGTATAGCCTAGGTCTGTCAGTTATTTCAGTGTAACAGTTTTTAGTATGTATACTAGGTTTGAGAAAAACTTATGGGCCTACCTAATGAATAACCATAAAATAAATACATCAAAACTCAAGTTATGTTGTAATTATGAAGTTTTAGAGACGCTTGTATGGAATTTTTGGGATCTTTCAAATTCTCAAACGATGTGATGGTTTCCAAATGGGTTGCTTTTGTAAATAATTGCCAGGTTTGAAGTTTTTAAATTGAATTATGATTTATCGTATATTATTTCCCACATTTTCCTATATTTGAAAACATTTATTAGTTGAGTTCATCTCAAGTGTTGAAGTTACTGTAAAAATTAACACTTAATCAAGTGTACAGTAATTATTCAGAATAGGGGCTTTTCGGGGAAAAAAAAACTCAAAACTACCCAGAAAATGGTATATATAGACATTACTTATCACACAGAACATGAATTTACTACGTTAAATCAAAATTACTAATCACACTGAACACAAATTTACTAGGGGTATCACATTCGCAGTACATACTACCAAATTCGATAGTGGGGAGCACTATGAGGATTGGGGAAATTGTGAGGCAAAACACATAATTATGTATAATTTATGTTAACAAATTTGGTTTGCTGCGCTAAATGCAGGAAGACCTAACCTAACTTCATGTAATTTCACTATTATTGATTCACAACAATGTGTGTGTGTCTGTCTGTCTGTCTCTCTCTCTGTCTCACCCCCTTTTCCCAACACAACATGTCATTTGATACCATTAAAATATACACTGGTTTTTAGTGAAATTGGAAGAAAATAGCCGGAAATATGCTACACAACCTTCCACAAGCAGTATTGCTGAACACAATAAAACTCCACTTGAGCTGCCAGTTTTGATTTTGCAAATATTTTCAATTTTAATTCATAAGTTTTTGCGGATGATGGCACCAATATACTTACAGGATGATATTTTGTCCAGAAGGGTGCGGGTGGTATACTGATGCAATAGTCAAGCAATTACAAACTGATGGTCAGTAAGTAAAATTATATAAATATATTAAAATTTTTATTTACTTATTAAATACTTATAGATTGGAACTNCTGATGGTCAGTAAGTAAAATTATATAAATATATTAAAATTTTTATTTACTTATTAAATACTTATAGATTGGAACTGTATTGCATAAAAGCTACTGACTGTGATGGCCTGATAGCTGATAACCGACATTGGATATCTTCAATATCGGTATATTTATTGTTATCTGTCATTGACATTAATCATCAGCATATCAGTTATGAATTACAACCTGAAAATTAGATTGCGGCCTCTGTACATTTAATGCAGCATTAACCAGAGGTGTTAAGTACTACGGAATTTCCATAGTTTGTATGATTAACCTGGCCTCACTTCAGAATTACGGATGAAATAATACCTACCGTTTTTTACATTTTCAGTTTTACCAAATTTGTTTTTCTGCACGTGTTATCTAATGTGCACTTGCGATAACTAGTGTTGGAATTGGCAGTGTAATTTTTCGTATTTACATGAATAAATCAGTGATGGACAAAATTGGTAAAGTAATGTAATACTTGACCGTTGCGGTGGTGAAAAAGTCTTAGGTCTAAGAAATTGATTGCTGTAGTTGCAGCCAAATCAGTTTTTGACACCAGAAGCAAGATTCCAGAGTATCGAACGTGTTATCTAGACATTGAAATTGCATGTGTTTGTTGTATTACATTGGCGGTTTATTATTGAATTAATTAAAAATGGATATTGTTAATTGTAGAAGGGTGCCATAAGTTACAACCAAATACCTAACTTTTTTCAGTGGTGACTTTTAAATTAAAACGTCTAATGTGCCAGATACGTATCTTAGGATACGAGAGACAGAATAGGTATATTTGCTTTAAGCTCAAATGGCAGTAGGGTTGCATTTAATAAAAATGAGTGGCATACAATCCTGTGTAAATAGCAAATTTTCATTATCATTGGCAAAAAATAGCAAAATAGATGATTATGAAAATTACATGTTTTCAAATCAGTCTTTTTTGTTGGCCTACACAATTTAACTCATTCAAAGGTGGGCCTATTTAAGGGATTTGAAACATCTTTCCTTACGCAAGTTTTCATCACCATCAAACTGTTTCAATTGTCTCTCTATAACGTGTGTTTCAAAATGTGCAACAATATTGGTCCCCTGCTACATGTTGGTAAAAACAAAGTTTTTCTCAGCTGAAAATTTTGGCTAGAACTGTTATGTCATTTTTGAAAGTGGAATAGCAAATCTAACCACAAAAGCCAAAAAAAATTTACTTTGTTTTAGATATTGTGAACAGTGGGCTATATGCCTGCCTTTAAGTATTGCTGAAACTGAAATACTAACCATCTTAACTGTACTTAATGCAAAATATATACTAAATTTTCCATAATCCGGGAAAATTGTAGAAAAGGGTAGTATTTAAATGATAGACCTTCAAATAAACTACAAATTAACTATGCATATGTCCCATAGACATACTGCTGGTTGGAGCCTGTAGCAGGTCTGTTATTAAAGATAATTTGTACCAATTCAAAAATAATTCAGAATTGTGCTTGGAGGAAAAAATCACATTCGTTAATGTTAATTCGGATTTACAATTTTTGTAGCGCTGTAAATTTTTTTTTGTGTTGTGATTTTGTTGAGAATGGTGGGATGAATATCGTTATAACTGAAAATTAATTAAAACTGCTGATTTTTAAACAAAATACCACTGATAACTTTGGTAAATAGTTGGTACCTCTACGTAGCATTTGGCTGCAGTTGTTTGGCTTGCTTTACATCATAATATTAAGAACATTTTTGTATGTGGAAACATTAATCTTGCGAGCCAATACGAGACTTTACATTTTGATACACACAGGTTAGGAAGTAAATCCTTGTCCCCACAGTTCTAATTTCAACATTTATGCATTTGATGTTTCTTCAGAGTACATTATTACAAAACAAGATAATACCAGTGAGAAATAAAAGTCTGGGCGAACAAAAATATGGTTAAATAAGAGTGATGTGAGTTTTGTTTATACTGAAACTGTAGGTCTGCAATTAAACGTAATTTATTGAGACAACAGCTTTTATTTGATTTTTGTTGAGTTTAAGAGAATAATACAAAATACGCCAAACGTATTAACTTTTGTAATGCAGCTGACTATGGTAAACACAAGTGATGCCAAATTCATACATCGCTCAGCCTGTTCGTGCAAGTTTTATCGAGTACACCCCCAAAGTGTTAGAGTAGTTAGAAAAGCAACTGTTTATAAAACTTATTTAGAGGTAGCCACATTCCAGCTGCGTGATGTCTAGCATGGTAACTAACTTTGTAATTTTTCCACAGATGGTACTTCAAGTCAAGATGGCCACATTTTTAGTGCTTATAGCAGTAGTTGTCAAATTCAGACGTTTGACCTCAGTACAGCACGTTTCAGCAAAAAAACTAATGAACTGATATTAAACCCTCAGCAACGAATTAAAAAAAGGTAAAAGTTTTGCTTCATGTGTATTGACTTAAATGTTAAAATAGAGTTATACCTATAGTATTGATATAAATTTACTTAATTTTTTTACACTGATGTCAGTTTTTTGTATGTATTACAGTGAGGAGTGAGCATAAATTTATACATTGATAAAAATTTATTTCTGCACTTAATGTTGAAGCTAGCACACAGATGCGGTATTGTTGGGTAGAGTAATTTAGTGAATTAAATCTCTCAGCAGCATGTGCCTTGGTTATTTCAGATTAATGCAAGCCAGATTTTTCCAGGCAATTGTATTTCTGATGCACTTTTATGAAAGTATGTGTCTATGGAAATCAAACATATCAGCTTTCAGGTATCAGATTGGTACAATCTTTACGAGGGAACTTTCATTATTATATCAGGTTTTTTCAGTATCGGGCCGTTACTGAGTGACAGTATAAAGTTGGCACATTTCCAAAAGTGTCAATAAGTGAATGACTTGTTTAGTATTCTTAAATATATGTATATTTATTTTTGATCTTACATAATGCACTGGCTATAAAATTGGTAAGTTTTACAGCGAATTTAGTAATTTTCTATGCATCACTTTGTTTCTCATAAAGTATTCTTAATTTTTTGTATAAAATATTTTATGTCAGGTTTTAGAATTTCTTAATACTTAACTTCCTTTCACTGCTGTTTTACTTATTAAATTTCTTTTTCTTACAAAGACATTCAACAAACTCTAAAATATTTTCCATTAAAATTTGCAAATCAAACACTTGTTCATAAATATCTAAGAGAAAAATTTCATTATTGTTTATCATATATTTATGCTATGCAAACATTTTGTGTACTTGTTTAAATATGCGATAATTATTTTTAGTGCCGAAGTTGTAACATTGTTGAACCTCGACTTCAAGTATCTTCAGTACAGATATTTTTTCCCTGTTCGAATTACGAAAGCCTGTTGCTACATTTTTACTTCTACATAACCGCTTAACTGCTGTATATATCAAACATTATATATATCTCATAAAAAGCTTCAGTTTGGTGTAACAAAATGGTACCTTAATTGAATATAGTTAAAAGTATAACTGCTAGAGCGCTCCCGAGTTCACTATTTTTACAATGTTGTGCTATGATGCTTATTGATTTATAGTCTGATGGTTTGTTTACATTTCTGCGATAAATATTATTTGCTAGTATGTTATTTCTGCTGGCGAGTTTCCTATTAACTGTATAAAAATATGTGTATTAGAATCAAGCCTTGTGGTATTAAAACCACCTCATACTACATAATCACTGTACGTTGTATCAAACAGTTTAACGTTATAAAACCTATTTAATTTCATTGGAATGTAAAATTACCTAGCAAAAGCTGGAAATTTTAGCAGGATCATATTAATGAGGTTTGGCTGTATTGCATATTCTATAAGCACAAAGTAAATCTATCACCAAAAATTGCTTGAAAAAGGCAAACTTGTGATTTCATGATCTCAAAATAAGTTGTACCAGTATCTATTTTTCAGTATTCATAACCAAAAGGCATTATACAAAAAGTAATCGGGTATAGTTAACTGTGTTAACTTGGTCACATGATCTAGACACGTAATTAAGACAGTTTAAAAGTAACCCAAACTTTTGAGATGGCAGGAGCTCAAAATGCAAACTTTGAGCATTTAGTGCATTTGTTAAATTTTGTAATAGGTGAAAAAATTAGTGACATATTAGTATAAAATGTAATTCCTGAACACTGTATTATTAAATTTTCTTTTGTATTCCTATATTTGAAAACTCATTTCCTGAGTAGTATAAACTTGAAAAATGGCTGTTCTGTATTTTCTTGTAAATTTTTAATATTTGCTGTTGCTGTGCACGTCATTCGATGCGAGTCATCTGCTAAAGCCAATTTACCCTGGGATGAAGCAGGGTTCGCCCAGAGTTCATCAAGCACTCAGTAAAGGATCAGGTTAACTTGGTCAACTTCCCGAACTTACAGCGATTAGTTTATAAACAACCATTGTGTAAACATTTTTACTCTAATTGGGTTAACCTTGTTAACTTCTCGTAAACATGTAAAGGGACATTGCTTAATCACACATATGCGTAGTTCACAAAATTTGGTTCATTGTGAACTTAAAAACACATTATTTATATTATGACTACTTTGTTGTTATTTCTGAAATCTCACAGAAACATGAAAGCAATTTGTATGATTTCATGTTATGGCAGCGCAAAAATAAAAATTACACTTTTTGTCGCGAAAACTTGTTTTATGTATACTGCACTACCAATTCCAGCCACAACTATTTATGGTTTACCTAAGATTATCAGTTTGTAGTGTTCGTATGATGAATGTGGTGTATGTGTGTGTACGTATTGTATACCTGCTTGTGTAGTATGTAAAAAATTGTGACATGTCCATCTCGTGAGCACTCATGCTCAAACAATAAAATCAACAGGTGGATATTCTATATAAAATAAATTAAAGGTTATGTATGACAGCATCATTAAAACATTACTGTATTACATATTACATGAATATGCCAACAAAATTTAAATTTTTTCAGTCAAAGGTTCTATATGTTATTTTCACTACATACCAAAAATTGTTATTCTTTCTCTCTCTTTTCTTCCCCGATAGTACTTGAGAAACAGTAAGTAGTCCACTATTCAACGATCTTTCCATAGAGTTGGGCGATAATCCTGTAGGATAGCAATCAAATACGTTATAACTTCTTTGCTCTTTGCATAAAATCGATTTGGATGATTGGGATAGCTAGTGGGAGACAACATAGACATACCAAATTTTTAGAATGTTATTCTGGTTTGAAGTTCAATGGCAGGTTCAGGTATAACAACAGAACAGCCTTACACTTGTCAGCAACACTTACGGCATGAAATTGTCATGTATTGTGAACATGCAACGAAAACTGATTTATTTAATCAATATTGCAATGGCCTTCTTTATGAAATGTTTGTTCAAACATTGTTATCCAATATTATATCTACCAAATTGTCTTGTAAGTAAACATTAATTGACATAATTTTGATATTTACTCAGCTTCCAAGCAAATAATTTTGCTAATACTTAATAACAATACCAAAAAGTTTAGAATACTTATTCCACCATCTTATTTACTGAACTACACAACAATTTATCAAACAAAGACAATTAACATATGCTTAGAGTTATGCATGTCAAGGTGCACTAGAGATAAAACATTAATTATAAAAGTACAGTATAGATTATGTAAGCAAAACTGGATTACTTTATCATTTCATTAACAAAACCAGTTGCAAAAACATGCTCAAGGCCAGCTGGGTTGGTATACAATGTTCACTGTAAAGTGAGAAATTTTGAAATCAACTTTTGAAAAATGTCCCTGACCCTACTTGCATATTTTGAACCGGCATACTTACTAGTGTGCACTTAGTAAAGTTGGTAATGACAGAGGGAAAACAGTTGCATGTCTTACAGCTGAATTAAATGAGTTAATTTGTGAATACTGAAATGGTTGCTTTTGCTTCCTGTTTTTTAATGCATATAAGTGTAAAATTAGCAAATTTTTTAAAATATTTATTTTTCTAATAACTTTACACTTTTACTAGTTGGGGACGCATGAACAGAGTGGAGTGGAGAGCTTTGGGCAGCTCTTAATGTTGAGGTCTTTAGAGCCAATGAGGGTGAAATTATATATGGATCTGTGCCGGAATGATGGGGTGGGGAAAATGGGAGATCTCCGAGAAAATCTGCTGACCACCAGCATCATCTGGCACACTACCCATATGTGAAAATCCGGGAGAGACCATGTCAGGAATCAAATCTGGTTCGCATAGGTGGGAGGCGAGTAGTCTAACCACTACACCACTGTAGCCCCTGCATGTAAGAAGTGATCAGGCCCATGGCAGTGTTAATTTTACATTTAGTGTAAGAATATGCACTGTACATACAAGTAGATCTTAAACAAGGCTTTCAAAAAGTGCTCATTTTACAGTTAACAGCCTAGGCTGTGTTTACAAGAGTTCTCAAATTGAGGTCAATGTGAATTTTTACACTGACATCATGCACCAATCTAGTGAAATTTAAGACATTTACAATGATACATTTCATCACTATATTTATTATGTGCATATGATTTTTATATTCCTAAATGAGTTTTGAAACAAAAGAAAGTCATTAAGACTGGAATTCATAGTCTAAGGTTTGTTTGACAAATAAGTCATACTTCATGAAGTAATACTTCTTCGTTAAGCATTACTTATTTGACCAATGAATTCATAAACAGCTTCTTGACTAAGTAACTCATATAGAAGTATTACTTGTTTGAGGCAAGCTTGCAAACTTTAATTCATGAAGTAGCCAAATAAGTATCTGTATAATATCAGTACCAACGTAACATAGATAAAATTGCCATTTTATGTATAGTAGTCACACAGACGAAATACATTTTTTGGATTAGTTTGTTATTTTTTAATTGTTCACTGATATTTTGAATGGTTTTATTTGGTTTTATCGCACATTTCAGATTAAAACATTTATGTGTGAAATAAAAACGTGTTTGTTTCATGTGTTATGTAACAATTTTTTTTAAAGTTTGTTAGCAGTGGTAAAAAAAAAACGTACTTGACTTACACTTTTAACGAATATGTAATTATTATGTGTATGTTGTTGTAATGACATCTCAGTTATTTTAAAACCTACCATACAGTGTAGTAATAAAATTCTAGGCATTTCCGTCCAGTGCCAAAATTTGCAGTTCCACGAATAACATAATCAATTTTAAAAATGCTTGCTCACATCTCGTGCTACCGTTCAACCAACGTAACCTCTTCCAGTACTTGTTCGGCAAACACGTTCAATCATAATCTAACTGTTTTGAGCATGTTTATTCTTTTCACACATACTCATGGCATATAAATAAATTGATTTTCACAGTCCCAAGACATATCAGAAAATGTATTTTCATGGAAAAAAAATTGAATATAATTTAAAACTATTTTCAAATAAAAAATATGTACAATTTGGCTCTGTTTAGTACATGTATGAGACCTTGTTAATTTAGGATGAGTTGAAAAAGCAACGTCACCAACATATGTACTGACTTTCCTTTCAGAATATCAGGTAACCCTATTTAGGCTGCAATAATCAGAATAATACGTACACATTCACTCATTTTGTGTGTGTTTTGTTTCAGATAATTTCTGGATATAAATTCATGGCAATGGGTAAGAATACAAAGCAGCAACAGTGAATTTGGTACATCAGAAAACGCAAAGCATCACATCAGTGGACAAAATGTATTTTCAAGTGTTAACAAAAATAAAGACCTTTTTACTGGTTGCTTTTGCCAGTTACACGGGATGCTATGTCAATTAATTCAAATTCTTTTTAATTTTTGTGAATAGTTATTTTTATCAAATGAAAAAATACTTGTGTTGTTGCAACTTGTGGAAATAAACATGGTATATCCAATACATTTGTTGTGTTTGCTTCTGTTTTTTGTTTGAACCTGCATTTTCTATTATTTGTAATGTGATTGGCAGAGAGAGACCATCCTTTTTATGGGAATATGACATATACCCAATGTGCCATATGTCATACTCTGGGAAAGTTGAAAAAAAAGTGTTACATAAACAAGTCTGGGTAAAAGATAAATTGAAATATTACCAATCTCGACAAAAAAGCTTTTTTTCCAAGTGATATATTTGTGTAAAGAGGAAAATTTACAATGAGTGTGTACATCTTTATTGATAGATGTTGCACATTATGTCCTTCCACAGTTCACAAGTTTCATATGTACAATGCATTCACTAATTTATACTAAGTTAAGTGAAACTGCTGTTGCAGAGTAATAAAAAATACATAAATTATGGTTACCACTTAGTTGCATGCTTTATTTTTGCTTTCACAGATTTTTGCTGGATTTGCTTAATTTATTTTGTTAAGAGGATGTCCACTCACAGGGAAGACAGGGAAATGTCAGGGAATTTTCACCTGGGTCAGGGAAACTGTAAATAATTTGCTACTTTGTGAAAGTTGTTAATTGTGTTAATACAGGGTAATTTAATCATAATCATATGCAAGTTAAAATTTTTATTTTTAAATTTGTGAATTGGCAATAACACATTTTTGCCAAGTCTCATAAGGCTATATGTAAAAAAAATTATTTTTGTGCGTATATCGCAAAAAGTATAGTTGGGCTGAACAAAATGTTGGCCCTGCTTGTTTTGTCTGTTGCAATGTAATTTAATTCTGCTTCACTGATAGCATTTTTTTCTGTCAGCGGTGGAAAAATATGGTATTGGAAGGTTTCAGCCCTGAAAATAAGTCAGAGAAAATTGTGAGATTATGCCTTGAAAACAGGGAAAAGTCCAGGAATTCGAAAATGGAATTTCAGTGGACATCCTGTGTTAGAATCTGTATTGTGGATGCATTCCTTTTAGACTATCAGTAATGAAAGATTATATACAGACCTTACAGTTTACATTGTGTATTAACTAAATCAAATCACCAATTTTCAGTCAAAATTGCTTTTTTTCTACCTCCAATTTATTTGTATTAGACTTCCTAAATGTAAAATACAGTTCCTACATGATCATAACTCTGCAAA
>NQII01013857.1:0-29070 GCA_002778355.1 Clitarchus hookeri | reverse complement strand
AAATTTGCGTTATCTTTCGGTGAGAGGATAGACTCCACTGCCTTATATACAAGTGACCACAGTCCGTGTTTTAATTGGCCGTCGCACTTTAATCAACGTCACCTACACGCTTTATCTTCTTAGAAGTGTTTGGCCACTTCGCCGCTGGACTAGTATTACTGTCTCAGGAGTTCTCCGACGCGGGCCAGGCATAGTTCTGGCCAATGACTGAAGTCGGTCAAACCGACAGTAACTTGCAATTCAGCATGTCCTTAAATAACAACGCGAATTTTGCAGGTCTCTACATACATGCTTTCCACGGTTATTTAAGTATTTTGTAAACACTACCATACAGTTTGTTCTCAATGCAAAATATTAATAACTTGATGTTCGAAGCAAACGACACGGCATGATATGTATATCATCATAGGTTTTCTTTTTCGTTCATTCCAGGCTCTTGCCCGCAGAGGCAGCGGTGCGTGCGAAGCGAACGCCAATATTACAGAAAAGATAACAATTCACGAGAGATAGGAGTTGGTGGTTGGTCTTACGCAGCCGTACTCCGTTGCTCATTGGCCGAGCGAAGCTTTGGAGACGGGCATGTGGTCTGACAGGCTGTTGCACGCAATGGAACAACCCTTATTTGGTCGGCAGCCATTTTGCAAGCTAACCTCCAGGAGCCGATTATCAGCGAACAGCGTCCAGCCATATTTCTGGCCGAACAGGACATTTGGCATGCGTGTGTTGCCGACGTTCGNAATTTTTGTTCGGGGTGTTACCGTTCTTTTACGCCGGTGTCCGTAAATAGACGTGCGCTTCGGGTTGCTGGTAGCAGCTGTTAATATGGGTACTCAAATAGAATATTCAAGGTCACTTCCAACTTTTCTGAAACCCTGCTAAAAGTTCTACTTTTATGCTACTCCTCCACCTCGTGCTTACAAAACTGAACCAAGTCTGAAATATTACACCAAAGCAACCATGCACCGCACTCCTGCTGCGCACTGAGTGTATATATAGTCTATTCGCGGTTATCTAACCTTTGGAAAATCACCCCACGTATGACGTGTTTAGTTATTTTCTTAATATTCCATGTATCGCAAGCGTTTTATACTTGTGTTAACATAAAAGTATATTATTTTTTTGTTAAATTAAAGTATTATCAATATTTTATTTATCAATTATAATATTTTATTTATAATAAATGTTAATAACAACATTGAGAAAACATGTGTGTTGGTAACGCTTAGTAAGAAATAGTTCTCATGCAAAACATTATTACAACTGAGTGCGCACGGATACGGTGCGTTGTCGTTTGGTGTAATTTTCTAGTATTGGTTAAGCTTTGGTTGCATAAAGCGGACGAATATCCTGGAAGTAGAACTTTAGCAGGGCTTCTCAAAACTGCGAAGTAACCCTGAATGGATTATAATAATATTTTGTATGATAACTAATCACTACTAGGCATTACCAACACACCTAATTTCTCTCTTCTTTGTTCATGTTAATTATAGATGAGCTATTATAATAATATGAATAACGTATATGTAGAAATTTAGTTTTACCTAAATAAATGTTAACAGGAGTCCTAAAACGGTTGTGGTACATGAAGTATTTAGGAAACAACCAAAGGTTGAAGGCAGTTTTCTATTTTTCGTCTGTATTGTCGGCGTTGTGTTGTCCATATTTACATCTGCTCCAGACATAGTGTTCATTTGTGCAAGCTTCTTTGTTCGTCCAGTTTTTGTAATATTCTTCATTCTGTTTTGCCACCAATTCTTCTTGTGTTGTGTCGTTTTTCTGATGTTATCTGGCTATATTTCTGCTCGGAATTATATATACGTTACATTTTCGTTGTGTCTTTCTGTTATTCATTCTCTTACTTAAATCTTTCTTGGAATTATGTGCATGTTGCATATTTGTCGATGACAACTAACTCAGGCCCGTTCATCTATTTTATTTATATTTTTTTAATATATTTTATTTACTTTTACGTAGTAAGTTTTCTGAGACTGCATCGAAGTGTTTGCAATAGCGTACGTCCACCATTGTTCAAACAACCAAACACGTCCATGCATGGGGTGATCTTTCAAATCAAGTGTGAATACAACAGCGAACTGTGTATCCGACACGTGACGGACTTAACTCATTGGACGCCTGTTTTTTTTTTTGTGTACAGCGCAGACTATTAAAGCAAGTTCACGTGCAATGTGCCATATACGGGGCACCGACTGGTATTCTGTGCTAGCACCGACCCCAGAGCAGACTTGCTTCTGCTGCTCTTGTATTTTCCCACGAGTCCCGAGATTTAAAACAAGTGGCGTGTTAAACACTGACGGAGTGCCGTCTGGGAACTTTTCCAGGATCGATCCCCTGCTCTGTCATTCTGATTTCGGTCTTCTGTGTTTTACAGACTTCTCTCAAGGCAAAAGCCGATACTGTCAGCCAATTTCTCCCCCGCTCTTGATTCCTCGAGGGAATGTTTCCGTCCGGTAAAAATATTACTTAAACTTAAAAAAAAAAAATGGAAAGAAATAATTCTTATTAATCCGTGGTCATGGATAAACGCCCTTTTTTATATTATGTCAAATCATACCGAAAAAAAAAAAGAATTTTTTGGGGCAATAAGTATAAAATATGATGTACTTATTAATGCTGGGCAATGCTATACTGATTTTAAAAAAGTAAGTCGCGCAAGGAGAAAAAAAACCGTTTTAAGGATATCAGAGGTTATCCGAGTTTTAAACACATAACCGAGAGATCGACACGTCAAACACACTCAAGTGCCTATATGTCTAAGAAATTGAACTGGAATGCACACTTCCATATCGCCGAGAGTAAGTATGGTATTTAAGCAATAATCATTTCATTATATTAGTATAACGTGTGTAGCGCTGTACAATGAAGGGCTTTACTATACTTTCCACAGATCTCACTCTGAATTATTTTAAGATGTATCAAACTGAAAGTGCCGTTTAACCATTTTTGATAGTTGTGAAAGTCATAATACAGATCTGAAAAAAAAAACTTTATTTTTCCTACGGAAGCATGCTTCAAAGATGCAAAATCGTTTTTAGGTTATTCAAACATTCGCCACGTAAGCAGACTAG
Source organism: Clitarchus hookeri (assembly GCA_002778355.1). Classification (NCBI taxonomy): domain Eukaryota; kingdom Metazoa; phylum Arthropoda; class Insecta; order Phasmatodea; family Phasmatidae; genus Clitarchus; species Clitarchus hookeri. The sequence goes on along the minus strand of NQII01013857.1, from coordinate 25,984 downwards.
CTGTATCTGAAGCCATTGTCCGTTGCCTGCGCTAATCGTGCAGCTGCTAGAAAACTCGTGCGACGTTATTCCGTCATCAAATACATTCTTGAATGCGCAAAGCAATGTAACAACAACCGGGCAGCAATTTAGCCATTGGTTAAAAAATACAGATGAGGACTGCACGACATTTAAACAAACTCCGCATGCCTTAACCTCGCTTTGTGTAATTCAATATTCAGTTGTGCGTTGTGTACACAACGTTGCTTAACCGTAATGAAAACCACACAAATTCATCTTCTATGCACAATCCTTCACAAATTAATGGCGCCGTTGAAGAGCTTTCAGCTTTTCAACCTAACTTACAGCACGTTTCTGCCAGAAATTCGCGCCATAGTGACGTCAACACTCTCTTGTGCTGCAGATCACATGCAGTTGATGCGCGAGATTTCCTGGAAGTGGCGTCGGGTTTGATGTACTCCGATGCGCTTCTAGACAGGCAATGGGAACAACTTGTTCGAGAATTTTTCCGCACTGCAGAGGTCACGAAATACGACCTCAGTGCCTGCCAAAGCCTCGGCTTGCTAGATGAAATGCTGGCTATAGTCCATTCACGGGTTACTTCACACTTCTCTGAAGCCCTGCCAAAGTTCTACTTCCAAGATATTCCTCCGCCTGGTGAAAACAAAAAGCTTAATCGAGTTTATAAAATTACACTAGAGGGACATCGTAACACGTTCGTGCGCACTCAGTTTGTAATAACACTTTGCATAAGAACTAGCTCTTACTAGGTACTGCCAACACACCAATTTTCTCACCGTTTTATTTATGTTAGTTATAAAGGAATTATTTTAATATATATAAAATTTAAATTTTAATTGAAAATGAGGTACTTTTATTTTAACGCAAATATAAAACACTTATGATACATGGGGTGTTTTTTTCGAAGCTTTGATTTAAAAAGTGCGAAGAAACAGCGAATAGGCCATAGGATCTTGCAGTAAGAGAAAAAAGTTGCATTAGTCGAGGGTGCAAGGTTTACGGGCACCCAGCTCTCTAGACTTTCGATACGCGTGTGCCAGGATAAGGTTTGGCATAGGGAAATTTGGCATAGGGAAACTAGGCATAGGGAATCTTGGCACAGGGAAACTTCCCGCCTCAAGTTGCGCTCATGTTCCAAAGAGGTTGCTCTTAAATTGGCTGTAAAATGATAAATTCTGTTTATTTGTGTGTGAAGATACTGTTTAATTCGAACTGTTATATATTCTCACCCCCAATCAAAATGTTTTTAAGTATTGACTTATTTCGTAACTATCATTCACGCCACTTCAATTACGTTTACAAGAACAAACAGTAGAAATACGATTGTGTTTGCCACTGAGCGTTCAGAAGCAGGTTTATTTCAATGGGAGACGTTACGAATTTAACTGCAAAATAAAGAGACCTTTCATCAAAAGGAACTTTGTACTTCCCTCCTTTCCCTTGAGAAAAAATACGCAGGTAAACAATAAAAAAATTATTTTAACTATTTTACACTTTTTTTCCGATTCAGTTGTCATTTTTGAATAAATTTGTTTTTTAAACCAACGTTTTGCTAAATCCAGTTTACGACGGAATATTAAAAAATATGTGAACAACCGTGGTTTATATTTCCACTCCAGTGCGAAGAACAACATTTATTATTTACGTCGGTTCTAACAATACAAAAAGGAAGATTTTACACAATTATATTTCTTTAATGAAATTTGCCATTATCTCACTTAATAACATTACAAACAGACAAAGCCGGTACACATGCGAAACCAGTGCTACCTGACGGCGAAAATGTTTACTTACCTTCCTAAAAGCATTGAGCTTCCTAACCTGAGTAGAATAAACCTTAGTCAGGGTGAAGTAAAGATGGGTCGTTACAGCCATTTTCTGTACCCATCCCAAACTGATACTGATACGGAATGGTACCATTACTTTCGGTATCAGATACAGTGATTCCCGAGTACGTCGCTGCTTCGCCAGTCTCACGTGTATCCTTGTTCGTGCGTGTTGTCAGGTAGGCACTACTGTACACGTTACCAGGTACGCGTGTTGCCGAGTACTACGCGCGTTATCGAGCCACGTGTTTCGGGTTGTTGTAATGTGTGGTATACGATGCAGTGAAATAAAGTATAGATAAGAACCAGAGCAATTTTTCCAGAGACGATGATAAACTTGCTATACTTAAATTGTTTAAACAAAAACTTTGTTATACCTTTTTTTTATGAAAACACTTGACTGTGCAATTGCTAAATCTAAACCAAGAAATCGAATTTTAATATACCTGCACAACTTAAATATGATTAAAATTGTATCAGCATTGCATGTAACAGCAGAGGCTGTTACGTGCATCTGACAGTTCGGCTGTGTAATCGTTTGCAGCAGCTGTTAAAAAGTTGGTATCGGATACAAAGTAACAGGTTTCACGGCCCCCGAAGACCGGCACAGCCTACGTCCTCCCGTACTGTAACTGTTCCCGGACGAGTGAGACAGCGCACGGATACAAAGTAACGGTTTTTTTTTTCTAACTACTCTAAAACTAAGTGTTATACGAGCCCGCGGTAGGGACGGGAGTTAAGTGCGTCTCAGGGCTAAGCCCCGTGCGCCTACAAGGAAGGGATTTCATGCAAGGAGACATCCATCACGGCAAAGAGGGATTGGGTTGCCATGGCCAGATTGTGGCCGTGACAACCTCCCTAAGTGTACTTATAGCTAAACTATATTTAGAAGAGAAAGGGAAAAACCGGCATAGTCACCGTAAAAACCATTTCGACAGGAAAGAATTTAAAAAATTGTTTCGTGCATTATCATGTTTAACAGAAAATGCTACAGGAGACAGAGGATGGGAATCATGCTCTTTATTATGATAGGAAAAAGTGCTTGAGAAGAGGTGGTGGGGGGTTTATATCCCGTGACCCGCCTCCATGGTGAAGTCAGTGCCTCGACTGGCCGCGGGGCGGCGCGCGCGTCGGGCGGCAGCGGCTGCCGTGTTTCGGAAAGCGCCTGAGCCCGACAAGCCAGGTCTCTCCCCACCACGCCGCCTGCAGGCGTCTGTGTTCCCAGCATATCGCGGCGAGCGTGCAACTGATAGAACACGCCAGCTCGCGTCGTAACTTGCCTCGCCCGCGGCCGCCGGGGGATTCGCAGCTGCACCGCTGCGGGCGCGTATTCAACACACCGAGTGCCGCCGACGAAACGCTGCGTCTCGCATACAGTTGAACGAGATGTTAGGATTTCTGCCGCATCGTTACGACGTCTGCATTCTTTGAAAGCACGCGCAAAGAACTACAACTACGCCGGTAGTTTTTTTACGAGGTTTTTTGCAACGTGCTATTACTAGAGATCAGCAAAATTTTGCGTTATAGGTAGAGACCTGAAAAATTCGCGGATTCATTTCGGGACAAGCTAGAATTCAAGACACGTGTGTTAATAAAATGTCAACCATTGGTCCACGCGGTGTTTGACACCTCCTGGAGAAGGCTGGCCCAATCTTCGCCTTCCGCTGTGACGGCAGACAACCATTGTGCAGTTGATATCGACATATCTGTACATAAGAATACAGAGTCTAGCCGTCAGTGAGCACCATGGTGTAGCTGCCACCCGAGCAAATGCCCATTTTGAGGGAAAACTAGGAGGAAACCAGGTTAAACGAGTACGCCAGTTTGTTTGGACTACCTTACAGTGACATGTTGAGGTGCATTAACCTTAACCTCTAGTCAACAAAATAGAATTATGCATAAAACAATTGTACTTTCAATTACTAAAATACTTCAATATGATTAAAATAATAATTCGAAACTCTAAAATTATAGATGTTGAGGCCGACACTAGCTAGCCAAAATTTATGTTTGAGCTCGGAAAATATATTATAGAGCATGCCTCTTTCTTACCGGGTTTCCGTGGGCAAAACTTTATGCAAACGGAATCAAAATAAAACTTTAATTTAATTGTGGTGCAGATAATATTGTTAATTAACGAGAGCAGCACGATGTTTAAACTGGTTTAGACTTATCTGAGAATTTTAATATGTTGGTCGTCGTAAGCAGCAGCTAGTCGAAGCATCCCCGCAACATAAAACTGTAGACGGCTCCGCAGCTGTAGTAGATCCTCTTCTACGTCGAGCTCGTCCCTAAATATTAAGCTCACGGGCTTATACGTGCGTATTAGAGTCCTTGCACATCCAGTTTACAAGTACGCAGAAGACGAAACATATCTAATATTTAACCACGGCTGTAGTCCGAACTCAGACCTCTTCTTTGCTTGTAATCTTCGTTACGTCTTCGTGCCATCGTACTTGCTTGGTTTTATAAATATTCGTATTCGTGTATCAATAAATTAAGGCGAATTCCTAGCGGTGTGATTACTTCAGATCACCACCGAAAAATCCAATATGGTTTAAAAAAATTTTACTTTTACTGTTGTGTTACCCTATAGGACTACATACTCAATGTCCAATAAATAGGTTATGATAATCTTAGATACATATAAAATTAGGATATACCTATATGCATTATTGAAAGGTACTGTTCGCCCTTTATTTCACAGTTTTTGTAGTCGAAAAAGAAATTCGGTTCATCCGGCGCTCCTTATAACCCAGCGCCCAGGCCATGCTGCCCCCCCCCCTCAATTTTTTTTTCAAGATAAGTTCCTGCCACAAAGTATATATATACATGGAGGTGAAATGGTGTGGCAGTTTCCGTGATGAGGGCGTAACCATTCCCTGATTGACTGCGTAAGGCTCTGGAAACGGGAGTGGGCAGTGGAGAGATTTGGGCGACTCTGAACACCGACGTCTTTAAAGCCGATTAGGGCGAAGTGAGTGAGGCGTGTACGGAGCAGCGCCGGAATGCAATGGCGGCGGAAACGGGAGATCCCCGAGATAACCCGTAGACCAGCGGCATCCGTCCAGCACGATTCTCACATGAGGAAATCCCGGATTTTTCGCACGTGGGAATCGTACCGGACGATGCCGCTGGTCGGTGGGTTTCCTCGGGGATCTCCCGTTTCCACCACCATTGCATTCCGACACCTCACTTCAACGTCATCGGCTCTCAAGACCTCGATGTTACGGACCACCCAAATCTCTCCGCTTTTATTTCCGAAATTATATGAAAACATGGTATAAGCTTTTTTTGTTGAATATCTCCATCCCATGTACAACGCAATCAGCGACGTTTTGTCACTGCTAGATGGGTAATATGATATAGTCCATTCACTGTTAATTCTAAATTTTTAGAAGTACTTCTTAAATTCTACTCCCAGGGTATTTTCCAGCCACACGCAAACAAAGCGTAACTAAGTCTCGAAATTCATACCAAAGGGACAGCGCACCGCAATTCGTTCGCACGCGGTGTTATAGTATTTTGTATGAAGAACTATTTCGTACTAGGGATTACCAACACACTTATTTTCTCACCGTTTTATTCATATAATTTATAAATGAAATGTTTCAGTTTATAGATAAAATATAAGCCAAATTTAAATTTTACAAAAAATACAGTAGTTTTATGTCGAAATAAGTTTAGAACGGTTTTGATACATGGCACATTTAGGAAACAAACAGTTTGTACTGTACATACTGTTATTTCTCAAAGGTTTGATCCAAAAACTTGATTTTCATTTATACTCTTCAAATAGTAATCATCATGGGAGAGTAAAGAAAAATACGATAATAGCCAAGCAACCGCTCACCAGCGTCAACTTTTGTTAATGTGCACCTAAGCACTTAAATGATAAATAATAACACAGTTTCCAAAAAAAAAAAAACCGCTGTACACTCGGCTGTCGGCTGCTCGTAGAAGTTGTGAGTGCTTCCACGACCTCTAACTTGGAGCAGGCTCGCGTTTTTTCGAAGCACGACTCTTTCGGAACAGTGTATTTGCGGATGGCGATCCATCACGGCGTGTTGATGTCCCCAGACTGCTCGGCGCATTAGCGCAGCGGGCGCGAACGAACGCCGGTGGCGTTCCACCTGTGTCTGGCTTTGTGAACTCGCCCGCCATGAGGGTTCGTTCAGAAACTTTGCCCTCGTGACAACGAACGAGGTGGCCACGGCCATAGGCTAAAGATGAGGTAGACCGTTCTCGCTGGCTGCGCACAACCAATCTCCGTGTCCCAACATTGAACTGCTTTTCTGCCAACACGACTAGCGAAAACGGGGTGGATTGGATTTGAGTTTAGAACACTGTTTAGTAAACAAATGCTTTGAGATGTTTTTATACTGCCTCCAAATAATTATAAATGCTGTTTTATTAAATTCAGGTTGGTAAAAATTTTTCAATTAATATAATAAACTTCTCATTTAAAAATTAAGATATAAATAAGCACGTTCATCATTGTTGACCATGTGACTTTGACAGTTGTGTTCCCTTAGGGGTAGGTCAATGTTAAGTAAATGGGCAGAAGATGAATAAGCGGTCTGCGTCATCTTTAGTCTGTGATTTCATCTTCTGCGCATCTCCGCAACAATGACTCATAGACTAAAGCTGAGGTAGAACAATTTCTCACGCCAACTCAGCTGGGAGAACATGAGAACTCAATTCAGGGTTCCGTGGGCATATAAGCACAGCAATTAAAAAAAATAACTGACTATCCAAGATGGCGTAACGTAAGCCAAATTAATTTCTCGGAAATCATTAATAATTTTACAGGCGTAGTCTTTGCGTTAAAAGTTCATTATACTTAACTTAAAAAAAAAAAATTTGATTACTGCTGCAACTCTTGAGATCTTCTGTAACTGTTTCCGCTGGCTGTGGGTCTTACTTAGTCTTCCCTCACTAGGCTTTCGAGCCTTGCGCACGTCACTAGTCTCTTTGCCGTATCACACGCAATCGCGGTAGCTCAAACTTGGCTTTAAAACAATCCGCGTAAGTAGCGCGCGCAGACTTAAAATATTGCTCTTCAGATGCCGCGCGTCTTCGCTCTGTCGGCAGTCTGCATTTCAGTACGGGACTCTGCCAATCAACCAGCAAATTAAAATATCACTCAGGCCGATGACCCACTAGGTCATCACCTGCCTGACGGAAAAACCAAGATGGCTAAAAGCCTTAAAAATTGCATACTTAAATGACGCCTTTAAACATCGCGCCAATCACGAGACGGNAAACCAAGATGGCTAAAAGCCTTAAAAATTGCATACTTAAATGACGCCTTTAAACATCGCGCCAATCACGAGACGGCTACGTCATATTTGACACATCTTGCGTTAACATAGCAACCAATCAACAAATTCCTCTATGCAAAGCGGCCCACATAAAAATTACTATGTGACTGTAAACAGGAGGACTTGCACGTGCTATTATATGAAGATACGTTTCCTGATGTTAAAACAGGTTGCAATTAATATTATGAATTAGAGCTGTAGTGAATAAAATGTGTATGTGACAAGTAATAAGTAAAACAAATAAATATTACGTTAGCTAACACATTGCAAAAATAAACTGAGGTAACTGCGATGATAAATAGCGGTTATATGAGACGTCACAGACTGCACCGCCAAATTTAGTGTGATGTGAATAACAGTAATGCTAAATTTTATAGAAAATGTCTTAAACTCCATTGTCCTTTCTTGAAGAGAAAATTATAACTTCTAACATCAAATTCTGTTCTGAAAACCAAGTCTGTTTCCTGTTGGTTCTGTCCCTGCGGAGGTGACTGCGGTGGCCGTTGATGCTCTAGACGCTCACCTTCTCTATGACCTCTCCCGCCTTCCGATCGGCACCCTTCATGATCGCTGTCGGACTCCCTATTGCCACGGTGTCTCCGACCGCGGTTGTACCTCCTACCAGAGTAGTATTTCCGACCTTCATAATATCGCTGGCCTCCACGGTTATACAGGATGATTCTAAAATCATGGGACAAACATTGAGGGGTGGTAGAGCTCACTAAAACAAACAATTATTGTATAGGAATATATGGGCGGGAGTGACGCGTTGAGGCACAAACACAAAAATAACACATGAAATGCAACACAGTGCTTATTTACAACGTCCCCACTAAATGCCTTTTTACAGCAATGTTTATAATAATTGCTTAAAATTGCTACCACCGACAGTAATGCAAGCTTGGTAGCGTCGGTGGAGTGATGCTGATGCTGATGCAGCAGGTCACTGGCGCACCGTTTGACTGCCCTCAACTATCGCCACCATTGTCAGCCAATCACGCCATATGTAGAGGTCGCCAAGCATGCGTGACTGTTGGTGGATGCATTTCCAGCAACTGTTTTAACATTTTCTGTACGGAATCACTCGTTATGTATGCTGCTAATGAACATTTTATGTTTCCGTTAATGTGTTATGTTTTTGTGTTTGTGCCTTGACGCGTCACTTCCGCCCATATATACCTACACAATAATTGTATTTTTTAGTGAGCTCTACCACCCCTCAATGTTTGTCCCATGATTTTAGAATCATCCTGTATTCCTGACCGGGAATTTGATACGGTCGAAGATACTGCCATTGATACGTATTTACTCTTGGACCTTGTTCATCATATCTAGGCGGTGGGCTAAATTCTCTATTTTGCTGGCCAGGATACAGCGACGGGTTTCGTTCCTGCTGACCCTGTCTCTCAGCTTCCTGGTCGGCGTGAGGTCTTTGGAGGCGCTCAATCTGATCGAAGGCCAGTAAACCTTCTCTGAATGAAACCAGGTCGCTTTCCATCCCGCCTGACGAGTGACTTTGGTAGCGAGAGGGTAATTGGTGTAGCACCATTGCAATATGTTCCTCATAGCTTATGGGAGGTGTCATGTGGTGGGAATTTCCACACACTTCTGATAAGTGTGCTTCCAGGCTCTTCCCCATTCCTGGGAAAAATCTTTCTGCATGTAACTGAGCCCTCCAATTTCCCTGGATTTTCCTGTTCCAGTAGTGATCAATAAATTATTTTTTAAACTCGGAGTAAGTAGCTACTGTGGTTCTCACTACTTACCACCAATAATAAGCGGTTGGCATTGACGCGAGGTTTAGACAGCGGAGCATGTCAATGTCTGTAAGACAAATAAGCTGGCATGTTCCTCGAACCTCAGTAAGAAATTGACGGGGTTTTCTCCTAACCTCGCTTCAACTCGAGATAGCTGTTGTGCCCATAACTTGGAAGGGTGCTGCATCAATGTACTCATGGGTGCACTGGGTGGTAGGTTCTGTGTGGTGGTGGGTACACAAGCGACTTGATATGGTGAGCTTAGCTGAGAACCGGTTTGTTCACCAGAAATTATTTCTGTATTACTGACAGTGTTAGGCGATATTCGTAGTTTATGCATATTAGAGATCTGATTGTTTACCCGGGTTATCCCCACACTACTGGCCTTTTCAACTTGCCCTAGTAAGTGTTCGAAATTATTATTGAATGAGTCAAGTTGGTCGCTGACTAACTCATTAGTGTGTGCTGGGTTAATTAATAACCCAGATCCTTACGAATGCACGTTCGGAGGTGGTTTGCCATTGCGCCACCTCGCTTGTTGAAATTGCGAACGGATGTTGTTCTTACAAGGAGAAAGGAGCATTGACCACTTGAAATACTAACCGCTGGCTTAAAATGTTGACGTGTTATGAAGAAATGAGAATTTGTTGTTCTTTGTCCTTAAAAACAAACGTTAAGTCATGTACGGTTTTAGAGTTCTCTTGACGTCAGATTCCAAAGAACCTTTTCATAAATATATTTGCGTATAAATTATGTGTGATGGCATTGCGTGCAATCAAATATTACATTCGATTGTATTTGTATTATTACAATAAAAAATCACGATTTATTTGGCTTTGAACCCAGAAGTAATATTACATAACTCATTTGCAGAATAAAAGTACCTAGACCTTTCTCAGTATCTCTGTTGTACAGTGCAGAGGGGTTGGTTTTATATTTCTTTTTGACAAAGCTGTATTTTTTCCATATTTCTTATCTGAGGCTGTCCTTTAATTTTCATAAAAAATTTGTTGCCAAATACAATTTTAAATACATCGAAACAATAACTTTCCCCTTTTATGTTTGATTGGTTTTATAAATTTTAGCGGTTTATTTAATGTGTACTTAAAAATGTAAAATACCAACATGTTATTGATTACACAAATAGTATGAGATAAATATTTTATTACTTTTTGTAACGTCAACGATTTGAGCAGAGTCGCAAATATTAAGTGATATTTCTTGCTGTTGGGCATAATAATTAATAGTAATCATTTCGTATCCTTGATCCACGGTTGAATGTGTCTTGGGCAATAATAATTTTTACGTCTAGAAGCATACACGATAAATATGAAAAACCAACGGACACACTGCATTCCAGATGAGTACTAATCAAAGGGAACTAGCAACATCTGCAGTCGCAAATTATGTGGCAAGTGAAAGGGTTAAGAAAATAATCGCGAGACATACGTGTAACAATCAAAATTCATCAATAGGCGTTGTGGGCAGGAAATTTGTCTTTTCCACGAGCGAGTATTTAAAATACTAGGAATTGCAGACTCGCGCGTGTGTAGTTTTCCCGGTTGTAGCAGAAACATAAATCACGGCATTCATCCACAGCGAGATTGAACTCTGGCGTGAAATTTAAGGGTAACGCTGAGATATTCGCTCAGGTTGGCCGGGATTCAAGAGACTTGCAAGTAATAACAAGCTAGGCGATGCCGGAAAGCTCCGAGAATAAGCATAAAGGTCAAATTAAAGTTTCAAGTGTCGGACTGAGCTGCAGAGAAACGCGATTTCCCCAAAGAAAAACTGAGTGGCGAAGACAAGGGAGGAAAAATATTCGTCTACTGCGTAAATTTTACGTCCACGACGCAAATTATTCTTTTCAGTTCGTGTTCTTAAAGAGGACTAAGTTCTCGGCTGACGTTAAAGATTAAATGTTTTTTGAAGATGCTCCGAGCTATCATGTTTTTGGCGTCACTAGATTTTACACTAGTAATTAATGGTTTCTCGTGTTTGCATAATTGAAGGCTATATTCAACGACAAGAGATGAAGCAAGTACGTCATAAAAAACATTTCTTAACACCACGCTGTTCTACCGGTATTGAGATTGGGGTAGCGGATATTGCAAATCACTTCACGACCTATCAGCAGGTCCAAACAACGATGCTTCGACAACTGCTTAAATGTTGTCATCACGGAATAAATACAAAATCATCATCATTAATAGCGTGCCTGTCTGCAGTAGAAAAAAACCTTGGCAGTCAGGTGAGCGTAAATTACGTAATTCCTTGCTATTTATGGTTCGGAATTCAGATGTGACGAAACGTAGATTTCAAGTACCATTGCAAATGTTACGTTATAGTTATCACAAAAACTGGTACCTGAGCTTACAGATTACACCCAGTATCATGAATAACAGTTGGTATTTCACACTTCGCACCTACTTTAAACAATTTGATGACCATGTCAAAGTCTAACTGGGGCGACGGTAGTATGACAATATCTCTGCCCTGGAAGACAAAACTCTGACGGATATTCTTCCATTACTTCGTTAGTTTTATTGTGATCTAACATGTGAACACCATTAAACATTAGATTTAAAAAAACATTTCAATTTTGTTTCAGCTCTCAAAAGTGAGGATGGACTGTATATCATGTAATTCATGACAAGTCATTGTAATTGGGACACAGTCAACTCGCCTACTCATTGTCTGACGGATAGCCAATAACGGGATAGGTAAAAAGTATTTTTTATCATATCCGGTGCAGTGGAGTGGAGAGCTTTGAGCGGCCCTTGACGGCTTTGGACCCCAAAAAATTAATAATTTTATTTTTGTACCAAACATTGCCCAACTTGTACACATTACGTGTGATGACATTTTGCGACGCTAGCGTTGTCGCGTTAATGTTTTTTGCGCCAATCTACTTCTGCGCGGTGGTGTACTCTTTGCTCGGCTCGGACCCCCTCCCTTTCCCCTTTGTATGATGGCACGAATGATTTATCTGAAACTTTCCAGAGTCAGTCAGATCCGTTGAGGAAGGAGTTTAGGGACGTCATCAGTCCGAAAATAGAGAAGTGTGATGTACTCCCGTACAAGTCTTCCCTTACGGATGGCATTCTAGTGCACGATAGACATTTTAAATGCCCGCCCCCGAAACGCGTGCTTTTGGGGAAACTATTGATAAGTTGTTGGATGCCGGCGTTATTGTTCCGTCGACGTCAGATTATTGTTCGCCTGGTTTTCTGGCGCGCAAGAGGGATAGCGACAAGTATCGATTGGTAGTCAATCACTCGCTGGTGGATGAGAAATTCATAAACATACCTTTCCTTTGCCAACTATCGACTGTGCTCTTCAGCGCCTGGGTAAAGCCCGTATATTTAATTTTCTAGATTTGAACAATAGTTTTCATCGGGGTTTGTTAGGCCCCTCTTGCAGGAACTACACTGATTTTAGTACTCTGTGCAGCCAATTTGAGATTACGCTTATTCCTATGGTATAGAATTTTGGTAGCAAAGCCTTGTCTCGGGTATTAGGCTTCGTGTTGTCAGAATTTTAGATTTAAATTTGTGTCCAACTGTGTCGTCTATATTATTGTGTAGGGTGATGATCTGAAATCCCATCTGTCTCATCTGCGTCAGGTGTTTCTTAAGATGTAGGAAGTATGTTTGACTCTAAATCTAGACAAGGTTACCATGGGATCCAATAAGGTTAAGTTTTTAGGTTACTTGCTCTGTGAAGGTCAATTGACCCTGATTGTATTGCCTCTTTTGGAATTTCCTTCGCCTGTAAACTCTGAAGGTAGTTAAAAAGCTTTTAGGTATCCTGGGCTACTACTCACGTTTTATTGAACGCTTCTCAGAATTGGCAGCACCTTTAATTTTTTTTTTTAAGTAAGGAGTAGAGTTCAAGTGGGGTAGGAAGCAGGCATCGCGGCCTTTTCCGTGCTGAAACAGAAGTTTTCTTCCTCTCCGGTGTCACACCTGCCGGATTTTCCCCGCAGGTTTGTGGTACAGGTCGATGCACCGTCGCTGGCTTTAGGCGCTGTTCTGAGTCAGCGGACTGATTTGGGTTTGGCCCCCCGTAGTCTTTGCCAGTCGTAGCCTTACCGAGTGGAACGCAAGTTGGGCATTTATGAAAAGGAAACCTTGGCTCGCATTTAGGGGTTAGAGAAGTTCGTTAGAGAAGTTCGCATCCTACATTGAACACGAGGAGTGCGATTTGTATACGGATGACCAGGCGCTTAGTTGTGTTCTGGACCACCCCCAGGTCGATGGGTTCTGCGTTTGTCGCGTTTCCGTTTTTCTAGGATGTATAAACCCGCGGACTTCGAAGCGGGCAATGTTCCTGACACCGAGGCTTCTCTGGACCTTATACAGGAATTCCCGGCATTTTTTTTTAAGTTGTGCCAGGTTCAGGCTAGTTAGTAACTCCTTTTGCAATCAGGTTAAAGTGGATTTAAGTGCTGGAGCGGTGTTTCCATATGTTGTGTTTCACCCGGAGGAATGGACGTGCGCGCAAGATTGTAGTTCCGGAATTATTAAGGCCTATGGTCCTTCCCTACTTTCATGATTCGGTGTTTGGTGGTCACTAGGGTGCCAGTAAGACATTGAATAAGAAAGTGGTTCAATTCGCTTGGCCTACACAGAAGAGCGACGTTTCGGATTTCGTGTGATCATGTGCTCTGTGCCAGAAACACAAACCGGCGCGACACACCAACGTTGGGCAGGCGGTGTCGCAGATACCTCAGGCTCCCTGGAGCGTTGTACACCTAGAAAATTTTGAACCCTTGGTAAGGTCTAAAAAAGGCAATGAGTGCATTCTGATGTTATTGGACACTTTCACAAAGTTTGTTATTCTTTTACCACTTCGTAACGTGAAGGCTTCTTCAATAGTTAAGGTGCTTTCCGATCAGATTTGGAAAGTTTGTAGAGCTCCAGTTGGAATTGTTACTGATAATGCGAAGTACTTTTCTTATGATATTTCGAAGAATGTGTGTTTTTGTTGGGCGATTAAACATTTCACCTCTAGCCCCTGCTATCCGAAGGGAAACCAGGTAGAGAGATTTAACAAAAATGTTAAGGTTTGTTTAACCATTTTTTACAATCAGAACCATACTAAGTGGGATGAGGACCTAGAGTTCATTAATGTAGGCTTTAATAGTGCACTCCAATATTCCACGGCAGTTCCACCTTCTCTCCCTTTCCTTGGTCGTCATTTTAGTCATCCTTTACTCAACATCTGGAACATACCCCCTTTCCACCTCCTCTAGATGATGCTTACCGTGATAGGCTCGAGGCAGAAAAGCTGTAGGTAGTTGTCAAAATGGACCAGGGTAGATTACCAGTTTATTTCAAGGTAGGGGACCTGGTCCTTTGCACGAATTTCACGTTAGCAGATTCGGGAAAAGACCTAACGGGGAAACTGATACCTAAATTTTGTGGCCCATATAAGGTTCACAAGTTTTTAGGGCCAAATACTGTTAGTTTAGTTTCGCCCAGCTCAAAAAGCTCTTTTCGCAAGGCTCATGTCTCGCAGTTGAAGGCTTATGTCCGGCGTAATTGAATGTTTATTATCTACAGTGTATATGCACCTGTGGCATATTTGTTATTTGGTATGCATTATGTAAGCGCACGTTTGTATCCTTACCCTTGTTCCCATGTTATTTATGTTATGCTTTTCCCTTTTCTAATCCTTTATTATTTCTTGATATCCTCCCTCCGACCGAGCGTGCTGAGTCCTCCCTGCCACGTCGGCGTCAACGATTTGGAAGCTGTACCAGTCTGCAGTTTGACGACGCTGGGCTTCTGTTGGTTACATCTACCGCAACTCCCCTGTCCCTTACTGGTTGCTGTTCCTCTGTGCCCGATGTTACTGTTGAGTCCCGGTGTGAAATGTCTAACTAAGCATTTACCTAAGAGCAACGCCACAGAGTTCATCAACACCAGGCCGGAACCGAATTCAGCAACGATATAACAATGGCGCGAAGACGCCTCAGAAGTGCTGGAATATCAAAACGGCAGACTGAGGGTGATTGCAGCAAGCAGGGGAGAATGAACCGCACGACGCGTGGCAACAGGGGATCCGCTGAGCCAGTGCTGATCTAAGAGCATTTTACCTAAGAAGAGCAGTCAACCCGGAGGAGCCCGCCGCCGACGCGCAAGGGGAACCAATCAAATCACAGTACGTCAATAGTCACGTGGTGGGGCGAGAATAGTGATATAGGCGTCTACGGCCGAGAGGGGTCGTCGTATCCTACGAACTTCAGACAAGACCGCGGCTGTTCCTTGGACCGTTTCCGCCAGAGGGTCCGGGTGTGAGGCTGGGGTAAGTTTCCTTCCTTTCTATGTGATCCTCCTTCTTACTCACAACCTTCCTTAAGTCCTTCAATTTCACTTCCGTTGGACTTAACTTTAATTGAATAGCATTGTATATAATCTTCCCACTTTAGAACAAGTAAAGTCTATATTAGTCAATTCAAAAAATCTTTTTAATTATCTGAGCTTATCCTGTTTTCCTTAATCTTAACTTTTCCTAAAAGTGTTATGAGCCACCCAGGCTCATAACACCGAGAAGAGGCTGGCTCTCTCTGCGCTGAGATGCCCTATGGCTCTTGGCTGCTCGCCGTCTCCGGAGACCGCATTGAAGATGGAGCTGATCACTACTCGTATCGAACATATGGAATATGGACTTGACCTACATGTTTCTGTGTTATCTATCAATCTATGAACTGATTATCTTCTATCTACGATCTTGTTTCTGCTCTACTGTGTCTACGAGTTTTTACTTACTGCATCTTCTGTGAACTGTGGGTTGTGTACCCATGAACTATCGACTTTGAGAGACTAGTCCCCAGGGCACAGGTTTTAGGGCGATGGTTGCGACGCCAGCGTTGTCGCGTCGATGCTTTTTCCGCTATCTACTTCTGCGCGGTGGTGTACTCTTTGCTCGGCTCGGATCCCCTCCCTTTCCCATCCCCCGTTCTCCTCCCTTACTTTCTCCTTCCCCTATCGTGCTTCACAATTTTTGATTGGCCAGGATAGTTTACTTAAGTCCTTGCACGGCCGGGGGCTCTGTCTATTCTGCTCTGCTTTACGCCCGTCCGAAGTCTACTATACATTTCGCCGCAACTTAACTAAATGGCTAACTCAGCATTTAAAATAGCTTTCCCATCTGAATTCGTCTGCCAAGATTAAGATCAGAGAGAGAATTTATGTATGCTCGACAGAAACGAGACATGCTCGGTCAGCTTGTGTCGCTTTCCACAAGAACAGTCAGCAAAGCCCCTGGAAATTACACGGATGCCCCAAAAGCTCGCGTTTTTTCTGCGTTAGTGACTAC
The DNA here is from genome assembly GCA_002778355.1 of Clitarchus hookeri. Lineage (NCBI taxonomy): Eukaryota > Metazoa > Arthropoda > Insecta > Phasmatodea > Phasmatidae > Clitarchus > Clitarchus hookeri. The sequence continues at coordinate 9,730 of NQII01013857.1, read as the reverse complement.
GGCCCTTGACGCTTTTAATTGTTACTGGCATTCATTATACGAGTAACAAGACTTATTCTACGGCTCGTCACAGAGGGAAATTTTTTTTGCCCCCTTGTCAAGCGTTTGAAACCGCAATCAATTCGTTCCACCCCGTCACCCTACGCAGAAAACAATTACGAGCAAACGGGCTTTAATTTGCCCTTTTTATTTGCAGCACGCAAATTGTACGCTCAGGCGACATGTGCTAAATTATTAGGAGGCCGAGTTAATTGGCTCTTTCATTCGGTGCGATTTAATGAAGCTGTTGCGGCAAATAAGAGCAATGGGACAAACCCGCCATTATACGCCATTACCGTTAACAGAGAGCTTCCTGAACTCTTTAATTCTGCGTGGTGCTTTTAGCTGTGTAGAGAGTTTTACAAAGGTAACAGACTATGTGGATACCTTTCCAAACATTTTCTGTATATTCGGGGACATTTCCAAGCGTTTTCGGGGTAAAAATATATAGTAACGCTACTTGATAAGCTGATCTCATGTTACTGTCCCTCTGCTTAGCTCATCTATACGCGCTGACCTGTATAACTGGCGCGACTTTCTTATTGGTTTAGAAACTGCAATAGTTGCGACCATTCAGCTGATTTTCGGGAGCTGAATTGTGCCAAAGTATTAAGCGCTGCCTCACAGCGCGACATCTGTGCTTCTTAATTTTACTATTCCCTCGTTTCCCTCGCCGTGATTTAATTTGTAGTCGCTCTAAGAATAAAACGTCAACCTCGTTCGTGTTACCGAACATCGTCGTCTAGGAAGTAACGGCATTTACAATTTTAAAAAAAACGTGAGATTCACGATTAAGGCCTTAGTGCATGCTGTATTTTATTTTTTTAATTAATGAAAAGGTTACACTTTGTGTTTATTAGTAGGTACCACTCAAGTTGCGTAGTTTGTATTTTATACATTTTAAAATTTATTTTTTATTGTGTTACAGTGAATATTTTGATGTTTGGTCAACTGCAGATTCGAAAATGTAGAAATAAATTCGTTATTTTTTTACACTACTTAAAGGATTGAGTGCTACTATTCGCTTTAACTACATGGAAGCTAATTTTAGAAATGTATTTCATATCCTCAGCCAGACGAGTATCATCATTCACATGGCAATTTACCTTGAAAGGAGAAATTAAGGATGACACAAACTACTGTAAACAATGCCTATAAACCAGGCCGATGTCGTCAACGCAGCGCTGCCGCCTGGTAGGCTAGCCCAATTGCCAGAGGCGCTGCAAACACAGCCAAGCTGTCCTGCATGCTCCACGATTGCCGCTACTCGTTACGTGTCGACGAGCCATGCGCTGTTGGCAGAATGGCTTTATTATTGAAGGTTTAAATGTATGATGTACACTTAAAAATAGTGAATGAAGGGGCAATGTAGTGACAACTGCGAGCGGTGCTAGGCGACTACAGTCGTTAATACAAACTAAACAATGACGTGAGGAGAATGCGCATCGTGGAAGTTGGAGGTAAGTCAACTGTGCTTGGAATCTCGTCACCACCGTCAATATTGTAGCATTACTTCCTTAATTGGGTGTTTTGTTTGTGTGGCTTAGTGTGAACGTGTTTCATTTGATCCACGTTACGTCTACGTTTCTCGAGGGAAAGGAACTAGACAATTAACTGGTGCTCACCTTCGTCAAATGTCATCACTTCTCGTGGAAACAAGGCAGACCTCACTCATTTCCTCTCGGGAGAGCTTGTTCGCGATGACCATGGAAATTACGAAGTTTATCCGAAGGGTATGCAAATAAAAAAAGAGGTCAGATCTGTTAATTTCAACACTGATATCAATGTTCTCACAAAGAAGGCTATACCTGCATCGTATTGCATGCCATTCATTGTATTGTATACGTCATCGCTGTACGTAAATGCTAGAGACACGGGCATATAAGTGTAGCCGATTCCATTCGCCACTTCAACAACACGGCTGAGTTGTGATTGGAACAGCTGACAGGAGATACACGCCTATACATAAGGACACCCGAATTTCGCGGAAAGATTTACGCGCATGCGCATTCAATACACTACGGGCATACCAGGAGTTTTCTATTTCTTATTTGTGGGGTTTCTTTGTGAGAAGACATTTTCTTACTTGCCTGGCCAATCAGAATTATGAAACTCCGATACTGTACGTCTGTGATTAGCGGGCATATCTCTAAGACGCTTAACACTTAGATCATCCAATCGAGAAAGCGGATCTAAACTTCACTGTTATGAAATACAACTGGTCGTGAAAGCTTTTCTCGAAATTCGGGTGTTCCTACGAGTACACAACATCTGACCACGCATTTCTCGCCTTGAGAAGAAGAATTTCTTCTCAATGCACACAGCCACAGGCTGTGATTCCATATTGTATACGGCCATCATCTCAAAAAAAAAGTAGCATGGACATAGAAGACGTGTGGGAGTTGCGCTTCTAAACCTCCACAAGGGTTATAAGGATTCACTCTGGAATTACGATGGGCCCCATGGGCTCCGTAGTCGTACTTATCCGGATGCCTAAATATGCTGCTGTTAATACGGAGAAGTTCATAGTCGAAATATGGAAGCTTAGTTATTAATATAACTAAACGTACAGTATATAGATTTTATGTATACCAATAACTGTTCAGTTCTTAACCAGGTAGACAGAGATATAACCATGGCAGCTGGGGCAAGACACAAACTATTCGCGTGACCATAAACAAACCGGAGGCCACACCACTCCTTAGTGATGCACTGCGTATGAGAAGTCATCACAAGAACCGTACAGCTTCTGTACACAAAATACCAAAATTGAAAAATGCCATCGTAACATTAAATAATATAGCAACCTTTTAGGTAAGCATTTTGGAGAATTCTCATCGCGATCATCCAGAACTGCTATCTCCAGGATGTGGCTGGAGGCTGGACCAAGGCAAACTCATCCTGGTTGTTATTAGTCTGGAGCCAGGTCCTAAGACGTGCACAGACATCTCGACTTGCTGCTGTAGCGCGCAGTCTGCCAATAGTAGGTGCAGTTCAAGGAAACCCGAGCCGTCATTCACAAGACTCTGGTTTTCAAAGGCTAAGGCGCGAACAGTATAGTCATTTGGTTTTCGCACGTCTTAACCACTTAACTGGCACTGTGTTAATCATTCTGCCACTGCCTTATATTCTTCTTAAGCAGCTTTTTGTTTACATTTTCATATGTGTCCATATATATGTATATAACGAGTATTTGTTATTTTGTAAATAACTATACTCACCCTAGTGAGATTATGTTCTTAGTCCAACTCAAGTACATATTTTTCTTTACTCATAAAATACATTATTTTAAATATTCTACCATACATAGTACCATCGAAAGTCACATTCAGCTTTTTTAATGAGTTAAATGGGCAGGAACAGAAGTGAGATATGGACAAAAAATGGATTGAACACTAGCTTGGATTCCAGGTTTCCGAGCAATATTTCGAAGTAGCAAAAAAAAAAATTGGAATTCAGTGGAGCTTAAATACTCTTAAAAAAATCGCGTCCTCAAAATTGTTATACGAGACTCTTTTTGCATCTTTGATAATTCGAAATTAGATAAGGAGCCCTCAGCTTATTTTAAAATAAATTCCCATATCTCAATCGATCACATGGAATTCAGTCATTTGATAGCTGCAATATTGGAAAAGATTTATTAGATACTTACAAAATATATCAGAAAAACGATGAGCCAACTATCTAACAAAATTAATATATAACACTTTAAACCGTAACANTACTTACAAAATATATCAGAAAAACGATGAGCCAACTATCTAACAAAATTAATATATAACACTTTAAACCGTAACATTTTTAAAAAAATTAACACTATATCTTTATATTGGTTGTCATATTTTTCGCATTCTTGTTCCTCATGATGGGAATAATAACTGCTTATTTGTNCACTATATCTTTATATTGGTTGTCATATTTTTCGCATTCTTGTTCCTCATGATGGGAATAATAACTGCTTATTTGTCCTTAAGTAAATGTGATGTATTTACGCATGTTCTTACATAAAAGCATTAATATGCGAGTGGGAAAACACTGTGGAAAAATTACACTTCACAAAAAAAAAAAAAATGAAGGAACCAAGTTCGAACCACTTGAAAACGTATCATGTATTGAAGTTTATGCTTTTAGAAACGTAATTTGTGTGTTGGTATTTCGGCTACTTTACTCATGATTCTCAGTGGATGATTTTGGATTTGTCAGGTAAGCGTACAGAGTTTTATATTTCCGATGTACTGTAGCTGACTGCTTCCGAAAATTACTGCTATGCATTCGCGTACTGGGCCAGGTTTAAATTTAAAAATAATATTATTTCTCTCTCCATAAATAATAACGGTTAACCTTGTTTTATACCAATTATTCTTTAAAAATGCAAACGTTCGATATCTTAATTCTAATAGATTACCTAGAGTAAATTTTGATTCTACGATAATAAATTGTGTATATGGGTTGCATTTTTTTTTTTTTTTAAAGACGAAGCCTCTGTTTAGTGAAAAAAAAAGTTGATATTTAACTAAGCGTAACTGTATAATGTAGGCAAGATATGAATTTGGGTCAAAATACTTTTCAAATTTTTGACCAAATGCGTTTCTTAAGGCGGAAAATAAGAGACTTAGGATACCTTCTGACATTAGTAATAACAGAGGGCAAATATTTAGCAGGTGTTATTTAAATGTTAAGTCTTATGTTATNGGATACCTTCTGACATTAGTAATAACAGAGGGCAAATATTTAGCAGGTGTTATTTAAATGTTAAGTCTTATGTTATTCGTTTATGCTTTTTTTTGTGGCAGTAGCATCCATAAATTTTTTAAAGACTTAAAAGCAATTTATCGTCAGTTTTTGTTTATCTTATACATAGCATGTCAGCTCATAAACTAAGATTATGTGTTAATGAATGCTTTAAGCAGCTTATAAATGGTAGAAAGAAGAGTGTTAGCCCAGCGCACTAGCAGAAAAAAAGCTTCTAAATTCAACGCCGAGATAATGCAAATTCGCTACTGTATATTACACAAACTGTTGAAAAAAAAAATTGTTGTAGGAACTAATTGTCTGTACCAATAACTCATCGAAAATAATGTTAATGTAGGTACAGCAATCAGATGCGTTGGAAGTAAAATATGAATATTGTCAACGTAGATAGTAATAGCAACGTAACCGTATGTTGTGGTTGTGTTTGTAACTGTAAATGCCACTATGCATATAAATCCTGTAGCCGTGCGCTCTGTATTTACTACAAAGCAGGTANTGGATTTGTCAGGTAAGCGTACAGAGTTTTATATTTCCGATGTACTGTAGCTGACTGCTTCCGAAAATTACTGCTATGGTATTGCATTCGCGTACTGGGCCAGGTTTAAATTTAAAAATAATATTATTTCTCTCTCCATAAATAATAACGGTTAACCTTGTTTTATACCAATTATTCTTTAAAAATGCAAATGTTCGATATCTTAATTCTAATAGATTACCTAGAGTAAATTTTGATTCTACGATAATAAATTGTGTATATGGGTTGNCGTTCGATATCTTAATTCTAATAGATTACCTAGAGTAAATTTTGATTCTACGATAATAAATTGTGTATATGGGTTGCATTTTTTTTTTTTTTAAAGACGAAGCCTCTGTTTAGTGAAAAAAAAAGTTGATATTTAACTAAGCGTAACTGTATAATGTAGGCAAGATATGAATTTGGGTCAAAATACTTTTCAAATTTTTGACCAAATGCGTTTCTTAAGGCGGAAAATAAGAGACTTANAGATATGAATTTGGGTCAAAATACTTTTCAAATTTTTGACCAAATGCGTTTCTTAAGGCGGAAAATAAGAGACTTACGATACCTTCTGACATTAGTAATAACAGAGGGCAAATATTTAGCAGGTGTTATTTAAATGTTAAGTCTTATGTTATCCGTTTATGCTTTTTTTGTGGCAGTAGCTTCCATAAATTTTTTTAAGACTTAAAAGCAATTTATCGTCAGTTTTTGTTTATCTTATACATAGCATGTCAGCTCATAAACTAAGATTATCTGTTAATGAATGCTTTAAGCAGCTTATAAATGGTAGAAAGAAGAGTGTTAGCCCAGCGCACTAGCAGAAAAAAAGTTTCTAAATTCAACGCCGAGATAATGCAAATTCGCTACTGTATATTACACACACTGTTGAAAAACAAAATTGTTGTAGGAACTAATTGTCTGTACCAATAACTCATCGAAAATAATGTTAATGTAGGTACAGCAATAAGATGCGTTGTAAGTAAAATATGAATATTGTCAACGTAGATAGTAATAGCAACGTAACCGTATGTTGTGGTCGTGTTTGTAACTGTAAATGCCACTATGCATATAAATCCTGTAGCCGTGCGCTCTGTATTTACTACAAAGCAGGTAGTTTCTTCAACAGAACAGCTTCAGTAACATTTGTTCTGTTCCCGCAACACACGCAATTCTAATAAACTAACAGAATAGCAGCAACCTAACTCCTGTAACTACGTTAGAATGTACTAATACCCGATTGCAAAACGGCTCCGTTGTCACTCATCTGCTGATTCTTTTTTCAGCGCAGTCAGTTTGCTCGAAACTGTTTTAGATCCTCCTGCTGCCGCTACTGCTGATGCTGAGAGCGAAGTGGGTTCTTAACTGTCGTTATGTTGGCAGCAGGTTTGTGTTCCTCCCCCTGCCCCCTGACCCTCGGGAAATTTAGCTGTTAATGTTTCACGGGTGATGCGATGTATCCAACGAAGAAGGTGTCACGGTCAATTTAAGGAACTGCTTGAATTTCCGCTGTGTGTCCCACTAAGCTGCCGCTGTCTTCTCTGTGTTTCTACCTCGTGATTATTTGTGTTTCAGACGTGCCTGTGCCCAAGAACAAGGAGAGTCTTTGCAAGACTTCAGTTCCCCTCAATGCCTGTTGAGCCGATGTCAAGATAAAGCACGAACAATAGCGAAAACAAGAACTCCGCCACGAAACGAGAGAAGTAGTTGTCCGTGCTCAAGGGGAATGGTGCATAGAAGCCATACATTTACCTATTATTTTAATCAAGTTGTTTTCCGGAGGACTTTCTGAAATTTTCGGCACGACAAGAAGAAATAAATAATAACTTCGAACACCTTGCATTATTAGATATTCACCGCCTTCGTTTTTCTCGGAGCACTGAAGGAAAATAAAAAATAATATATTCTTTCTTATATTTCATTAGTGTTCCGAGAAAAACAAAGGCTGTAAACATTTAACATTGTAAGAAGGTGTTAAAATGTATTATTTATGTCTTGTAATGCCAACGATTTCGATAAATACACTGAAAACTACTGATAATCTGGTAAATAGACCATGCTTTCATGCACCATTCCTCTTAATGAATATGCTCTTCAGAGTTTCAGACAACTTTAACCAATAACTTTTAAAAGGTTTAGTTTTCCTAGTGCTAAGAGGTGTTATAGAGTATACTAAATAATATATTTATAGAAAATATATCTCTTTGGAGATTGTCTTTTCAATGAAGTTTGGAGAAATGGGAGAACACGCCACAGAAAGTGAGTAAAAAAATTAAGACAGTTATGTTACTGACGATAAATTACTATTGAAAATATTTTCGACAGTAATGCTGTGATTGGATTCAATTTTTGTGCAACTTACGGAGATCTGCAGTCCCATTCCATTTTAACTGCGAAGTTAATTCAAAACTGGCCTAATGTAATTTATTTTAATTTTTTTGCCAATCATCGTGCAAACCATACTAATAAAAATATTCCAAAGGGCGCATTTTTCATTTTATTCAAATGCTCGATTTTATAGAAAAATTGTTATTTAATGGTTGTAAGGATGAGTAAAGCTGAACCAGTAAGATAACATTAAATTAGTATCAGAAAACGTAATGAAATATTTGATAGAACTGAAGGACATTTCGTACGACAAGAAACAGGACAAATTTCCTGATCATCCGGATATAAGATGGTCCCTTATTCTCCACAGACCTAAGCCGCATTGAAAACCTCTGGAGACGTATGGTCGAAGGGTTGTATCGTAGAAATGAGAACACGGCGATTTAGAAATCCCTGTGAATTATGGCTTTCTACCCAGAGACATCCGCAAGACATCCATAACTTGGCTGCCCGAGGGGATCGGCGTATACCGACTATCAATAAAGCTATTGGAAACTTTAGATTGCGTTGCAAACCCCAGTCATGTTCGTCGCCTCGATCAGAACTTATAGGAATTATAACACATTACGTTTGCGATAACTTTCCAAGAATGTGTACGTTAGTATAGATTGCATATGAAATGCCAGATAATTTAAGACTGTACCAAACAATCAAATACTTAATATTAACATAATTACAAGTGTCATATCTAATGAAAAACTTGCCGTTTAATGTCCGAGCTTATAAAAACGTACCTGAGTATTTAATTTCTAAGGAAATTTTGAGCTAATACAAATGGCAGAGTAGTCCGAGAGAAATACATGACGGTAGTGTTTTTAACCGATGCAGAATTTTTAAAATACAAAACACGTAGAAGAAAACTTTCTTTTCTTATTCGTTAAAGTTACTTTCTTAGAAATGACCGGGAAACTTTTCACATATCTAAGAGCAGCAGAAGATAAAAATTGACTGAGACATTTTTGACATGACATTAAATTGTAAAGACCATTTAGCTGGAACTCCAGACATGAAAAGCGGTAATACACTATATGTAGGTATTAACCGAAACAAAATTTCGACAGCGTGGGAACATTTGATTTTCCGTGCGACTTACGCTGTGGAAACACGGGATCGTCAAATGCGCATTTTTATTATGAGAAGAAGACATTGTAATCAAGCATTATAGCCACAGACTACGTAAGAACGCCAAATTAAAGTGGCATGGCGGTTATACTGATGTGTGCGTATTCATGCAATGATCGACTACGCGAGGTTCCGCAAACGGGTCTTTTTCTGTTCGGCCATTGCGTGATGCAAAATACTCCCTATTAGTAGAGACCTGAAGAATTCGCTGATTAATTTTAGGACAAGCTAGAATTCAATACACTTGCGTTTATGTAACTTAATCCATTGTGGCCCACGCCGTATTTGACACTTCCTGGAGAATGCTGGTCCAATCGTCGCCTTCCACTGTGACAGCAAGCAACCAACGTGCAGTTGACGTCGGCATGTTTGTACATAAGACTGTAGAGTCTAGCCTGCAGGTCATTGAACTCGCGATTTTTTTCCGGTCTCTACCTATTAGCAGTGTTTCCAGCTGACTAGGCACGTTACCAAGCGTTGAACAGGGTTTTACAAGCCGATGAGGGTGAAGCGAGGTGAGTATGGAGCAACGCTGGAATGCAAGAGTGCGGGGGGCAGTGGGATATTACCGAGAAAACACGTAGACAAGCGGCATCTTCCGGTATGATACCCACGTGCGAAAATATAAGGGTACCCCCACCGGGAATCACATTTAACTGGCATGTGCAGCTGAAAGAGTTCGAGGTATTAAGTGATTGTATCACTCGCGTAGCATTCGCCCGACTGTCACAATCGTAGCAAGGTATAATTAAGACACAAGGCGCTACTGTTAATTACACGCAGATATAAGCTACTAAAATTTTACGTGGGCCACGCATTTACCTAGTTTACCTGGTAAAAAAAAAAAAAAATAACAGTTCCAGTCACCGCAAACACAATTCACGTCACAGCCAGACAGGGTGAAACAGCGCC
>NQII01013856.1:0-33090 GCA_002778355.1 Clitarchus hookeri | reverse complement strand
GAATAGTGCCGGACGATGCCTCTGGTCGGTGGGTTCCCTCGCGGATATACCGTTTCCCCCACCCATGCACTCCGGGGCTTCTCCATATTCACTTCACCCTGATCGGCTCTCAAGACCTTAAGAGCCGCAAAAATATCTCAACTTACTCACTCGTGAATAAACAGTTGTGTAAAGAAGTCAAGTCTGTAGGCTGCTGCCAAAAGAGTTCGGAAGATTTACGTACCTCCAACCATACGTTTTTAACAAAGCTTAAACCATTTTCAAACATGTTTAACTTCAAAGAATATTCATTTTCAAACGTGCAAGACGTCAACAATGAGCAGGACTATGTGTTAGCGGCGTGGATCTCGGATCTGTCGTTTTCAGACGTGTACGATTTACACCACCGTTCTTATATAACGCTGGAATGCTGTAGGATATAACCAACGCGAGCACAGTAAGTCTAATATTGACAGTCGAAACTTTTTTGCACAACATGCAGATTTTTCAGTGGGTTTACGGGCGTCGCCGGGGAAACAGAGGGGCTCCTGCCGTCGACAGACGGCACCCTGCCGTCGTAAAGTCCGCATGAACCAACGGCAACTCGTAAGTAAGCACGGTTGCAGCAAGTCACGGGGAGTGGGGTTTCGGCGTAGAACGCCATTATCAGGACGATCAATTTCGAGAAGGAAGCGTGGGAGAGTGTCTAGCACACCTTATCCATCAGCATTCGGCAGTGCTACGCGCTCTTCTGTGAGAGTATGTGAGAAGAAAGGCTATCGACCAACAAATTCTTCACCAGAATTTAGAGTTCCCAGCATTTTCCAACGTGTGGAATATTGTCAAACGCTGGTGCGCCAGAGTCGAGTCCAACACCAAGAGACAGATTTCTTTGTACACAAAAGATGTGTATTAGCGAATCCACTACATATTTATCGTGCAATTTCGTGAGCCAAATAAATAGGTTAATTTTTTTATAAATGAAAAACACATCTTGTAGTGCATTTCAGAATTTGTTTATCCAAGTATATTATTGTATCGAAAGGCAAATACACGCTAGTTTAATCCACATACAAATATTTTTTTAGCACAAATATAAGATTCTTCTCATTACAATTTCTACGACAAGTCGGCAGGGATTAGGAAGCCAGCAGCACTAAGTATCCAACCAGGAAGTATTTTTCTGTAAGTATATGTTTATATACGTATATGTCAATATAAACAATTTATATGCGTCGTTTATTCAAAGTGTGCAATAATACAGTATTTATTTCTCGGCATTTATGGGAGCCTATTACTTTTTGCAATTAAAGTGTTTCCTATGAATTAAAAATGTGTATTAATGTCATATATCCAGAAAATCTATGATTCTATAAAAAAAAATAAAAAAAACATAATTTTTTAATTCTGTAAAGTGCAAACTGTGAGCTAAATGCAGTAATGAGCTTATTGATCTCTCAAAGGAGCAATATTTCCGCTGCTAAATACACTTTAAGAAAGTATTTGTAAATTTACCATATCAGTGTAAGCGTAGAGGGATATAGCGCGAATAGTAAATTATTTTTCAATACATGCATGGTAACGTTCCTACATTTGCTCGGGAAATAGTCAAATGCATAGGCAAGTTCCCAACTTTGTATAGTACGCAATACTAAACATTCCCATGCTTTCAGCCTGACGTGCAGTATCATTTTCATATACTGTATAGGGTAAAAACTCCCATTACAGTTTAGGAAGTTTACCAGTTTTTTTTTTTTGCAGTATATATGTTCACTGGAGTGTTCACGGAAAGCGGGACTCGCTAATGGACTATTACATGAACGAGAAAAAATATACGCAAATGGGTTTATTCGCAATGTTGCAGGTCGTTTTCTCATGCACTCATAATATCCATTAAATTTATTACGTATTTAGGGAATAATACTACGAAGTTTGGCGCAAAAAAAAACATTTTTATCATTGCATATTTTAATAGTATAATATTGTTTCCGGGTTTGGTTTTCAGTTTTATATAATATAATAAGTGTCCCAAATGGCCTGGAGAACTAATTTAAAAAAAACTGTTCCATGCGAGTGTAAAACTCAAGAAATCTTAAAAGCTTAGAAGTGTGAAATCCAATTTTGGGGCAGGTGTATATAAAGATTGACTGGCAAGTTAAATCAACATCAACATTATAAATAATCACATAAAACATGAGATAATGACACATTTTAATTTAACTTTTCTATAACGATTTTTTGGAGTGTGTTAGTTTAAAAAACCTTTCTTGACATAGTGTAGGACGTGAGTATTCATAGAACCCTCACGTACAATATAGACTAAACATTCATATTAATCGCACTCGACATCACGTGTGCGTGAGCTTACTAAAATCTCAGTGAAATGCAGAACGAAACAAGGAAACGATGAACTATGGAAATTACTGCCATCAATGAACACAACACCATGTGTTCCAGCACAAAATTAATCTCACATTTCTGTAAAGTTTATTTTGGAATAAGGGTACGCGACGATGCACACTTTAATAATCACTGGATCAGTCCAAAAAAGTTGTAGTATCATATTGACTCTCAATTGCGAAATGATGCTTGAATTAGATTTTTAACGTTCCTGCAAACAGTGCGGAGGGAATCTCTTGCATTTTAAATACAGTATGAGTATAAAAGAATACCCCAACTTTGAAGCTCTATAATATCAAAACCAAACAACCTACAACCTTGATTGATCAATCAAATTAACCGTGGAACCGTGAAGTTGGGTTACCATACATTCATAAATGTTCATTGTGACCACCATGAGCGGCCCGAACGATATCCATGCGATAATCCAACTCGTTTCACACTCTTGTCAGCATGTCCGGTGTTACGGTTTGGATGGCGTTCGTAGACCAGATCATGGCCTATCTCATTAATTACGATACATATTAAATTATGATAATGACAATTACAATAATGTCATGAATATTTAAATAAGTATTTTTCCCTTGGTTTACTTACGAAAAATGTTCAGGCATTACAGAACTAATGGCAATTCATTAAACTTATAACCCTGACTCCAAGTTTAATTGTTATTGAGTTATTAAACCATTCGTCCGTTTATTTATACCTTATTTTGGAAACTCTGACAAGCTTCTTATCCGCAATATATAAAATATTTTCCTTTTTGTCACTGTTTGTACTAAAAATAACAAGAGTAAGGGAAGTGAAGTAATATGATTGTAATTTAAAGACCTTAAAAACACCTATTCTGAAACAACTTATTAAGCTAAATTGCAATTTGTTCCAAGAACATGGTAGTGAGGTTCGAGAATCACAATTTGAAGATTTTACTCCAATTCAGAGCTCAGGCAGAGATCAGTTCATAGTCTCAGACTTTATGAGAAGACTGTAATAGCCCAAGATATCTATAAAAGAAGTGTTTAAGCATCTAGATCCACAGGTAGTGAACTCCTGAATCAATAATTAAAAGGAGAAAACGAAGTTAGTGTTGAAGTAAGGGAAGAAATGCCTAGGAAATAAAAAGAATGCAAACGGAATTGATATATTCAAAAGGAGAAAAATCAGTCAGAACAAGAACACAAAACTGAGATCTGCAAAGTCAAGAAATATCTGTTAAACAGAAATGTTTCATAACATGCATAGCAGACTGAAATGTATTGAGTATAACCTATTGGAAATCAATAAAAAATGAATGGCCTTGAAAGAAGCTGGGTTTTTTTTAATTACTTGCAATCGAACTGTAAAACTTAGTTACTGAAACAAAAGAAGCTATCCCCAGAAGACAAAGAACAAAAAAAACGTTACCTAGTGGAAATAATAAACACTTTGAAGTATGCATGATCTTCTCAGCGGCAATCCATTTATTATAAAATACTGTACAAATACGTTAAGGAGAAACTTCTTTTTAAATATTGCTTAAGTTAATCGTTTTTGTTTAAAATAGATTTGTTGTATTGGAATATTAATAAAAATCATTAATCGAATGATTTTCGTATATCAACCTCTAAAATAAAGGAATAAACATACCTATTTCTTATTGACAAATAGAATTACCATTTGGATTGGTATTTTAGTTAGCAAAAAACCTTTATATCAGACACGAATTTTTGCAAATCTTTCAACATTTTATTAAAGTAATCTTAAAACTAATGTTATTTTATAAGAACTTATAAAGTAATGAATTTAAATGCTGAAATTATTGCATACGCGTAAGATTCTATGGCAGCTTAAAACTCCATCGTTAACACAGAAAGAAAAATATCTCTGCTATGTTGTAAAATAATTTTTTTGAAGGTATGAACATTTATAAAAAGCCCTGGTATTGTACGCNTATCTCTGCTATGTTGTAAAATAATTTTTTTGAAGGTATGAACATTTATAAAAAGCCCTGGTATTGTACGCCACGGTATTCTCAAACGACAAAAAAATATTTTTCCATGCGGAAAGCATTTTAAAATAAAGAGCCAGTTCTTGTCTGCCGACGTCGATCGAGACTGTGTGCGTACCATTTCATTCCGTCTTGTGAAGTAGGCTTACGTCGAAGCTTGCGGGCCGGCTTTTGTTGTTTGCGCAGTTTCTAATGAGAACTGTTCAAGTTGTAGAAAGAACGACGTACGTACAGCCACTCCGCGGTTACTCCCAATAAGTCCGGAATACGTAGTCGGCCTTCCTGAATCGTCCAACAGCACGGGAGATGAGAATTGTTCCAATTTATTACGCACGGTCGCGCCTGTCAAACATGATGATACTGTCTTTTACACACTTTAACACTCCCAGATGCGTATCCATTAGGGACACCGATCATCATAAATTTATTTAATTATTTATTTATTTACATTATTTGCACTGGTGAGTAAGTGAAGAGATTTGGGCAGCTCTTAACATCGAGGTCTTGAGAGCCGATGAGGGTGAAGCGAGGTGAGTGTAGAGCAGCGCCGGAATGCAAGGACTGGGGGAACGGGAGATGTCCGAGAAAACCCGCTGACCAGCGGGATCGTCCGGCACTATTCCCACATGCCAAAATCCAGGGGCGACCACTTCGGTAATCGCACCCGGTTTATCTTAAGAGGGAGATTAGTAGTCTAACCACCACGCCACCGCGGCACCATTCACACTGGTGAAGTAAAAGTTTGAATGCCTTCTCTAGTTCGTCTCAACTTTGGGTTTCCTCAAATGTTTATCAGATAAGCAGTCGTCTAGAGCTCGCATAAGAAGTCAAATTAAACTGGGTTTGTCGTCCGTTAAATGATTATAATGAGCTGAACTTGGTGAAGTAAATATATATATCATAAATCATACATCAGTATAAATATTTCGAGCCTGATAGACAGATGTATGTAGAGCCTAAAATGCAAAATGATTTATCAGTTAAGAATTTAAACGGTACTTAACGACTATGGAAGTATCTTGCAGAGCGAGAGGGTCCAAAACCTAAAATCAACAACATATTTTGAAGTATTCAATATATTTTACGGAGTTAGATTTATTTAGTAAATATTTTAATTCTGGTAACTATCATGTACAGTAATAGTTGATACTATCAATAAATCTATATTACCATTTGCCAACTTTTTGAGTAAATTATGAATGTAAACCACAAAATCCTTAAACGTACGAAAATAATAATCTTAAGATTAAGAAAATAATGTCTACAGCTAAATCTCAAAGGAAAAGGCAATTTTTAAAAACAAAATTACTAACAGGAGTTTCTAAGAAAATGAAATATACGTTAAGGGAGATTTGTTTTAATTTTGTTGTTAAAATTCTACGTAATAAAATTTTATAAATTTTACATAAATTTTTTTTGTTTATAGTACAACCATTTTTCGGTTCCTATACCTTATTATAGGAAAGAACGTCAACACTCTTTTATTCCGAAACTATATATTGTATCAACTGTTGTAACAGTTTTGTTAATTTGAATATCTAGTCAACAAAACCAACTCCAATGGAAGTTTAAAAAGTATTTCAAATTCGGTTCGTCAATTTATCTTTGCGAAATTTACGCACAGAGAGAACATCCCATTGGCCATGACAGCTGCACGGAAGCACGTGCAGTGGATACAGTAATGGTAGCACGCACACAAACACAAACGTGCAATTCCAAGCGTGATGGGTGCATGGGCTGAGAAAAAGGTTTGCAGGTTGATGCCACTTAGCACGATACTTAGTGTCACGTTCTAGTTTACACCTTTGGCAATATGCAACAATATTTACCTATTCACACGCCTATTTAGGACAACATACGAGGTGTGTTCAAAAAATAAGGTGACTTTGCAAATTTCAAGGGCTACGTACATTCGATTATCGATTGGTTTTTATTGTTATGTTGGTACACATGTCCCCAACATATGTTGACATTATCAGCCATTTTGCATCGTTAGTTTGTTTGTGACAGATATAAAGGTTAGACGTGTTTTGGTGTGCTTGGCGATTTTTTGCTATCGCAAACAATGGATCAAAGAATCTGTATTAACAACACCGTAATCATGCCTCAGCCACCGTATTAACCGGACGTGGCCCCCTGCGACTTGTTCCTGTTCCCAAAACTGAAGAGACCCATATAAGGAGGGAGGTTTGCCACAATTGAGGAGATAAAGACCTGGGAGACTTCAATGCCATACCAAAATGCGCATATCATAAGTGCTTCGAGGATTCGCAAAAAACGCTGACACAAGTGTATTATATCTGAGGGGGATTACTTTGAAGGGGACGAAATATATATTGATGAATATATAAATATTTATCGAGACAAAGTCACAAAACAACAAGTCACCTTATTTTATGAACACACTTCGTATACCGCATTAACACAGAATCCGGAAGCAGTTTACGGAAAGGTTACATAAAGAAAGGAAATTATTGCTAAAATAAGTAAGTTCCTGTTTCTAATACAATATATTAGTTTATTTCCAAAAACTAAATATAAATATTTTTTAATTACAAACATGGTTTAACATAGTTTTTAATTAAAATGTTTAACCTATTTGAATATAAAAACAGTTTAGCCTATTTTTAATATAAAAATTCTTTCCATATTTTTATTTCCAAAAATCGTATAAATAATTATATCATCATTCAGTTTGTCTCAAAAAAATTTGTGTTATATTTTATTAGTGTATTGTGAAAAAAAGTAAAATTGTAATTACAACAAAAATTATCGAAAAAATCTACGTTAAAACCAAAAGAATTGGATATAATGGTTTGTAAAATGAATATTGTCAAAAATTCCTTCAAGAATTTGGAGATAATAGTTCAGTGTCATTCAGTACCGATGTAAGTATGAAAACAAATGTTGAACACGGAAAAGATACAGAGAGCAATCCAATATAAATAATGCAATATTTTAATGGGGTTGACGTAATATAAATACAGCCTGCAATATAGCGTATGAATAAACATTTTAGCCATACCGATGACATAAGTATTAACGTAGTTACAACGGGCAAAATTTGGACACGGAATATCTAAGAGTACAGAGGTGAAATGGAAGCGTGTATTGCGAACTCCAGCGTGCGTTGCGCACGCCAGAAAAATGGCCTCGCCGTCAAGGAATATGGCGGAACGTCTTTCACCAGTCACCTCCTGGAGACCAACTTTCCAGACGGCGACTAGGCCAATAGGGAATATTCCATAACGTCCGGCGGCCAATCAGGCCTGAAGCCTGTTCCCACAGCTATGCGCAGCCAATAAGCAACCGAGTTATCTTACATCACGGGAACCACCGCGACATTTACCTTCTGTATATTTACCGATTCTGTTATTTGCAGCTGTATAGTCTATTCACGGTTTCTTAGCATTTTTTTATCCAACCGTTGAAAAATTACCCTATGTATGGCGTGTTTGGTTATTTTCTAAATATGCCATCTATCGCAAGCATTTTGTACTTCTGTTAACGTAAACGTGCCTTATCTTTTGTTAAATTTAAATTTTACTTATATTTTGTCTATATATTACAATATTTCACTTATAATTAACATTAATAAAAACATTGAGAAATTGTGCATGTTGGTAATGCCTAATAATAAATACTTATTACGCAAAATATTATTATACTGAGTGCGTACAAATGCGGTACGTTGGTTTTTAGTGTAATTTTCTAGAATCTGTAAAGCTTCGTTTGNTTATTATACTGAGTGCGTACAAATGCGGTACGTTGGTTTTTAGTGTAATTTTCTAGAATCTGTAAAGCTTCGTTTGCATGAGGCGGAAGAATATTTTGGAAGTAGAACTTTAGCAGGGCTTCAGGAAAGTTTAAAGTAACCGTGCATGGACTATAGTAGCTAATTTCGTTTTGCATAGAGACCATTGGGCATGAAAGTGTATTATATGGTGTTTTTTTTTCACATAGAAAAAATGTGTGCTTCTTGGGTTTTTGTTAAATGGCTTTTTTTTTTTTTGTAGTGAAGGAAAGTCGCGGGGTGCTTTCAGGATCGTATTCGTGGCTCATTGCAGTGGCTGTAGAATTCAACAGTTTCCTCGGAATAAGCATGCTCTGAATACGCCAGCCGGACGTTATCGCCCTCGGCGCTGCTAAAAGTCAACGACGGTAAGCTAAAATGCCGTGTAAAACGGCGTGTTAGCGTGCAAATAGCCGGTATACGAGGCGGGGTATGCGCAGGGCATAGCGAGGTGGCGCCAAATATACTAGAGACAAATACTGGACAACTCTATACAAACAGCCTAGGCATGTGCGTGAAGAACTAACCTAATGGCAAGAGGTGTTACATATTTTTTGGAAATATTTCAAAAGTTATTTATTATTATCATTTTTCAGTAAATATTTTCCACTTCTGAAACATTTGAGGTATTGGGAATTAGTTTTCGTCGTTTAAGTTTTAGACATTCTTAAATGAACTTTTCATGGGGGAAAAGAAAGGTTCATCTTCATGTCCGCCATGTTGGTATCGTATTATTTATATCAAAATAATGTAGTATTAAACACAGGGGCTGCTGTCTGCTGGCTGGAGGTGACAACACCGCCTGATTGTCTCGCAGAAATCTTCAAGCTGTCCGGTATTGGCTTCTAGTGTATTTGGTGGCACTTCCCTTCCCGCGGCGCACTTAGCCGCTGTCATTATGATAATGCCGGCGATGTCGGCTAATGGACGGGGACATAGTGCGCGCGACAGGAGTGCACATTAACGCACGGTTCGTTAAGCGATTCGACATGGGGAACAAGTTCTGGGTAGTTTTCACGCTTGTAATTACGTTCCTTTGAGGGGCCGCAGTGGCTGAGCTGTTGGCCTGCTCGCCCCTCACCAAGGCGAACTGGGTTCAATCCCGGGCCGGGCCACCCCCGGATTTTTGCATGTGGGGATCATGCCGGACGAGGCCGCTGGTCGGCGGGTTTCCTCGGGGATCTCCCGTTTCCCGCGCCCCTTCGTTCCGGCGCTGTTCCATACTCACTTCGCATCACCCTCATCAGCTCTCAAGACCTCGATGTTAAGAGCCGCTCAAATCTCTCCACTCACTCACTCACTCGCGTTCCTTCGAACCTTATTTCGCCATGATGGCTTCAGGATATGGACAAAGTCAAAGTACACTCATTAGCAATGCACAATACTAAAACAATGAAATAGTGGAACATAATCATAGTAGATCGGCCACTGTAAAACCGGCCTTTGGAAGAAAAAAAAAGTCTCGTAACTGCACTTTTTTTACGTAGTACTTACAGTGATTATACCAGTGAATCAAGAAAATTAGCCGTGTTTATTATAATAGGAATTAAAACGAAATATCTTATTAACATAGGAAGTAATATCAACGATACCCATCGCCAAAAAATTCAAACCACAGAAGAGAACGAAAATAAGATAGGAAGTAACGAATACGAGTAATTTAAACATTTACAACAAATAATACTTGTAAACTAACAAACGAAATGGTAAAAAAAAAAAGTGAACACATAATACAGACAGGAAGAAACCATAGTGCAAAACTGTCACGGCTATTTATATCTTAGTCAAGGAAATAACAAAGATTTTTGCGTTTATTTAAAAGGCTATAGTAACAGAGAAGCAACAGTGATCGTAGCCGAAAAAGTTGGACCAAAACAGTAGTGCAGACAAAGGTAAACACTCAAGACCAGGACAACAAAAAAATATAAATTATGACGATACCGTTCTAACTAGTAAAGCCAAATTTAATTTAAAAACACGCATACAACATATCCACGTAAATATACATAGGCTGTGCAATCAATTTCTAGGTTTTTCACAAAGGCATTGATAGTTGGTATTTGTGTTTTCAAAATTCGATTCAGCAGAATTTATTTTTTAACAGATTTCATGGAAATAAGTGGATATTTTCCTAAGCTATGCCTGTATGTAATCCATATACAAAACTTTTTGCTGGCACTACCTTCCAAAATGGCATGCGTTTTATGCCTCTATATAGACAATTTAATGTAAACATTTGGTATTTCCTAATATTTTTTTCCCACAGTATAATGGTACCAGAAATAAAATGTATAGACCTAAACTAAAATAACTACTTTGTAAACGTTTAGGGAAACTTCCATAATACTACAGTCATGTTAAATGTGGTGAAACCAGACTGATAATTCACTAATACAATATATTTAAACATTTTTTTTAAGATCACTTCGTCTTCCGACATAGATAACTGAAGATTAAATGTATTAGTATTTTTCGTGCAAATAATAAATGCTGCCAACATAAATTTGGTCAAGCTAGTTTTAAGGTTCCAGAGATACAGCATGTTGCACACAGAATAATTATGTCACAATTTTAAAATGAAGTACCTTATCAATTTAACATTCGTTTATTCAGGCGAGCAGCAACAGTTCTTGATTGCAAACTTGTTGGTATTCGTAGAGTTGGCCCATGATATCTGATGATTAATATATTTCTCCAGGGGCCCCATTTATACAAAATGCGCGAATAGAGATAATACTAGTTAGAGAATTTAGTGCCTTCTTAGGTAATGCTAGCATGTTATGTTTCGTTAACATGGGTCTAATTGCCGAGTTCATGATGGCATTATGACTTAAAATGTTTATAATTCTACACTTTTAAAACTGTCTGTGAGCTAATAAACTATTATAAGTTTTAATGGCCTCCCGTAGCACTACTTGTATGCCAAATTTAACGGATAAATCATATCTCGGAAAACGATTTCAAATATTACAGGTGGCACTGTCTATAAAAATGGTAAAATAATTTTCTGTATTCACTGTAGATACTGTGGATATTCACGTATCTATTTTGTTTTCATTCCGTTGAATGAATTGTGAGCTATTATGAAGTATCCAAATTTATCCATAGCCACTATTTTTTTTTTTTAAATCAAAACCCCGCATTGTCGAAAACGATACATGTCAGATGTCCTTAATAACAACAATAAATGTACTGCGTTTGGTAAAATTCGGTGCGCAGGTTCAAAATTGTTTACTCTTTGAGAACCACTTTAATTCACGGTTTCAGGTGTTTCAAACAAAAAATGGCATGATGCATGCTGTACTTAAGTCGACACAACACTTGTTTCGTTGTCGCAGCCGAAGAGGTGTAGGCTATATGTTCGGCTACACTTATATGAACCAATAATGACCCAGATCAGTGAGGTTATTTGTGAATCATTTTCCCACAGGTGATATCGTTAGTCATTGAGTTTCGCAGTGTGCAGTACAGACCAAAAACCAGATATACACGTGCGTAATGTACACAATTGGGTACACTGGGCCAGAATGGGTTAAAAGGGGAAAAAGGGAGGGGGTTGACACACACGAACATAGACAGGAAGATGGTCTCATAGTGCCCTTTTTCCTTCAGAAAATAGGCCAAAAACATTACAGCAAACTGCCAAAGAAGCAAAAACCCCGGCAATACTAATTAGAAACAAGAAATTCAATATCACAGGACGTAGATTACACCATATTACTTAACAACGTTCTGAAGCCTAGAATATCCCCCTTCCTCAGGCGAGACACTTGATAACACACACAATCACAGAAGACATTTTTAATTGGTTGCCTCTCTAAAATTATTCTTGCAGTGTTAGTAAGTACCCGAATGAAAGTTTATTGCCGTGGACATATATCATTGCAGGGTTTTTTTTTATTTGTCTCTGTTGGTGTTCTGTCGCCCAAAATATTTTTCACGCGTTTGTAATATGGTCTTCATTATTCGTTCGTTTAAAAAGTATCTTGTTTTTCTACAGAGTTTAATTTTATTATAGACTCGTTCATTTGTATAACTGTCTTTGTATCAATTTCAATATCTGCTGATAATACCTAACGTTTCTTTTTTTTAGGTGTACATGTGGTNATATAACTGTCTTTGTATCAATTTCAATATCTGCTGATAATACCTAACGTTTCTTTTTTTTAGGTGTACATGTGGTTTACTTGTCATACTGTTGGTTTTCTGTGACACAAAACACGACTTTTCAACAGCGTATATTACTAACAGTGTTTAATAAGCAATGTAAAACTTCTGTGTTTATAAAAATTTCACATTTTCTCTTGATGGTCATGCGGTCATGATGAAGAGGGGCTTCATGGAAATGTTCATCTTCACAAGTCGTTATGAAAGGATACGCAATAGCCAGAAAGGATAAATCGAGCAGGGCCTTCAAAATACTATGTTCATATGGACCGCCGAGGCCATAGTATGTGGGGCCGCGGTGGTTTAGTGGTAAGACTTCTCGCCTGCCACCTAGGCGAACCAGGTTCGATTCCCGGCGGGGTCACTCCCAGATTTTCGCTTGTAGGAATCGCACCGGACGCCACCGCTGGTTGGCGGGTTTTCTCTGGGATCTCCCGTTGCCCCCCGCCCTTTCGTTCCGGCGCTGCTCCATACTCACCTCGCTTCACCCTCATCGGCTCGTAAGACCTAGTTGTTAAGAGATGCCCAAATCTCTCCACTCCACTCCGTAGGAGGTACTGCGCATACGTTTGTGGGCTGCCAACGTCATTGTGCATGATCACTAAAACACACACAGACCTATACATAATCGTGTAGGTGCTATTTGTTGATTGACTTCTGCAGCACTGAGGAAACTTTTTCCCTTTTCTCTTGGTTGGACGTCATTGGGCCGANCATACTCACCTCGCTTCACCCTCATCGGCTCGTAAGACCTAGTTGTTAAGAGATGCCCAAATCTCTCCACTCCACTCCGTAGGAGGTACTGCGCATACGTTTGTGGGCTGCCAACGTCATTGTGCATGATCACTAAAACACACACATACCTATACATAATCGTGTAGGTGCTATTTGTTGATTGACTTCTGCAGCACTGAGGAAACTTTTTCCCTTTTCTCTTGGTTGGACGTCATTGGGCCGAGCTCTGGTTAGTCGTTTCCTATTCGCTCAAAGGCCTCCAGGTGTGTCCGGCCAAACTATAGTTCAATCACAAACGCAGTACAAGAGCACAAGTGTTTGAAATCTAGTCTTCGTTGAAATAATAACGCGAATTTAGCACGTCTCTACTAATGAGAGATTTTGCAGTTTATCCTAACCTAGGATAGTTAACACCTGAGCACGGTGCAGACTTACGTACAAATAAGACATGCTAGAAGTAATTCACCTATGTGCATGACTACATGACCATCAGTTCTGTTGGTCTCTCCATTCCCATTTACAACCGTCGTACTGGTTCAGACAACAACCAACACGCTTGCCACACGGTGCATCGTTCATTACTGGCCGGCTGTCGATCAGTATAATGTTCTTTCTTATGTGTAGTAATCTACAACCCACCCTCTGTTCACAGACGCTTATTTCAAAAGTTCTCCGTCGATCGCGACCAGAACAATCGATATCTAGAGTCCATTCGTGTTACTTGCAATTTTTCTGAGTCCCTGCTGAAAAACTACCTCCGCGATATTCCTCCGTCTCATGTGAACAAAGCTTAACCAAGTCTAGAAAAGTACGCCAAAGGGACAACGCACTGCATTCGCTCTCACTCGGTGTAATAATATTTGGCATAGGATCTTTATCTTACTAGGAATTACCAACACTCCTATTTTCTCCGTGTTTTATTCATATAAATTATAAATAAAATAATTTCAAATTTATAGATAAAACATGGATTTAATTTCTATTTAACCCAAAATAATGTAATTTACTTTAACTCGAGTATAAAACGCCGTGATACATGACATATTTAAGAAGCAGCCAAGTGTGTCACACATGGAGTGATTTTTCAAAGGTTTGATTCGAAAAGTTTGAAAACACCGCGAATAAACGATAACTGCTGTTTGTCACTGTTGCCAGACGCATTTTCTGCTGGCACCGAATTGAGCAAGTGAAATTCCACATCTGTGCCGCGAAGTAAAATAATAATGTAACTATTATATTAAGCAGCACTATTTCGAAGCTAATGGTTTTCCACGAATATATTCGTTTTTTTTTTCATATGGTAATACAATTTCTCGACGGTATTATGCAGGGAATTAACTTTGGTGTATCACTGAAATTCGGTGTTAACATATCGTAAAGGATATACAAAAGCGTGACGTTGACGGTTACCGACAATATTCTGTTCCCGTGCTTGCTCTGTAGCTTGTAACCAATAAAATGCTACCCAGATGTTATGTAGTCAAGCATCTTCTGTAATTTTTTANATGCTTGCTCTGTAGCTTGTAACCAATAAAATGCTACCCAGATGTTATGTAGTCAAGCATCTTCTGTAATTTTTTAAAAGTTCGTTGTAATAATTATAATTTTATCACAATAAATTTTCTGAATTTACTGCAGTGGTAGGCGTGACACGATTCAGAGCTCTTGATACAAATTTCCTGACGGGGTTTTATGACGTGTTTCCACGTTATTTATGTAGCTATGTGTCATTGATCACGTTTACAGCACAAAAACCAAACCAGCAATTCCAGTATTGATACACAATAAATATTTTGTTTTGCGAAACGGCACTTCGTCGTGAGTACTGCGCACCAAATTTATTGCAGGTGATAATATCCGTCTGTAAATATAGTCGTTACATCACAACCGACTTTTTACTACTATCTAGCTATACGTAAGTGCACACTTAAAAACTCTCCATATTATACACTTTATATAAACACAACGAACAGAAATAGAGATAATAATTTATTAATTTTATGAAAAAAGTATGAATAGCTAAATTGTGTCAATTTTTTCATTACCAAAACTAAGTAAAGATGGGTATGTTTTTTTTTAAACCCCTTCTAAAATATNTAAATTGTGTCAATTTTTTCATTACCAAAACTAAGTAAAGATGGGTATGTTTTTTTTTAAACCCCTTCTAAAATATTCAAACTGCCTAGATTTTTTTTCTCGTTGTCATTTTCCTATACTGTGAAAATATTATCCCCGTTGTTTCGTAGATTTAGTATATTCTATTTTCGCAGACACATTAGTTAAGAAAAAAAATAGGATTTTTGACATTCCGATAATTTTATTTCATTCATTATGATTGCATGAAATAAACTTTGAACATGACAAAGTAAAAGTTGTTAAAGAACCTTCGCAAATATTTATTTTGTGACAGAAACGACTTTTGTTTCGTTGAGAAGCAGATCTCTGAAAATGCTCTGCGTTTCTGTGTTTTTTCAGTATATGCATATCGATTTAACTTCTTATTGGTTTAGCGACAGAAAAAATATCCTCAATAAAATTGTTTATAGTTACAACAAACACACATATTACGAATAAATATTTCTTTGTATTGTAGTGTTTTTCGTTTTATTGTTTTAAGTGCAGTGACTTCAATCTAAGGTCTCGCATGCTATTGAAAACAACATAAACAGAATAGTGTGTTTCAGTTCATTAGAAATAATAGCGGAGAGATGCGTGAATTTTAATCAAATTTCTTTCATAATTCAAATAGACTTCCTCCACTGCGTAACGCCAAGCCCACTTAAAACCTCTCGATGATTCAATTAAATTACTGCAATTAAACTTCAGAAATAAGGCAAAGTTCATAAACCACGGTAAACTCTATGCCGATGCCTCAAAACTACGAGCGCAGTGGGCGAACTAAAAGGTGCGCTCGTGTTTCCTCGGACGGAACAGTTAGCCTTATCAGGTGGCCGCCCAGTCAGCCTGCGGAACGCCGTTCTTTAGCTGGAGTTACGTTTCGTGCGGAATGGATGCCTCGTGGCTGGTCAGGAAATGATTACAGCCGCCGCATGCTGCCGGGTAATTGAGTGGTCCGCGCGGCATTGCGAGGAGCAACGTGTATTTGTGATCAGCTTTGCTTTACTGCGGCCAGCGACTTTTCGCGTACACATCGGAGGACACAGTAGACTTCAATACTATATACACACCTCAGCTGCTGTTATACCTTCATAGGCTGCTGGTGCCGTGTCCGTCTTTGACCAAGCCACTCAGGACTAAGTAACTCTGGCACTGAACCTTCGTGATTCCTGCGCAAACGGTTAACACGGGCCAGAACATTTGTTAGCCAATCAAAGAAGCTGGACGACCCTACAGTGCTTTGGACTGTATCTTGTCTCGAAATCTTTTCGCGAAATATCACTGCCCGTCGATATCGCCCATGCGACAGTATATATCGCCCATGCGACAGTAGATATCGCCCATGCGACCGTAGATATCGCCCATGCGACAGTATATATCACTCATGTGACCGTAGATATCACCCATACGACAGTATATATCGCCCGTACGACCACGGTCACACTGAAAGGTTTGTTCCTGCCAACAAAATATATGTTTGTACAGGGCCAAAAATATATTTAGTTGACCGCCAAAAACATGTTGTATGTTGTTAAGTAAGCAAAACTTGAAAAGCAACAAAGTTAGTTTGGTTCATCTAACAAACTACACGCTTGAATTAACCAAACTCTGTGTTAGGCCAAAATAAATTAGACTGCCAACAAAATATTTTGTTGAATCAACTGTATATATTTGTTTGGCGACTCAGTCGTTTTCCTTCGTTAGAAAAAAAACAGCTGAAGAGTTTATTTGCATTTTTTTTAATTTTTGATATTAGCACTGTTGTCGTGCTAATCAATTAATGCTTAATAATGGTAAAAACACCCTAATAAAACTTGTTCAACAGGAAACTAACAATTTGCAGTTATAAAAATTGAAATACTTATTTGAGCACAGGGGCCGTGGTGGTGTAGTGGTTATAATGCTCACCTCGCACCTAGGCGAACTGGGTTCGATTCCCGGCGGGAGGATTTTCGCATGTGAGAATCGTGCCGGACGATGTCGCTGGTTGGCAGGTTTTATCGGGGATCTCCCATTTCCCCCGCCCTTTCATTCTGACGCTGCTTCATTCTCACCTCACTTCACTCTCATCGGCTATCAAGACGTCAATACCAAGAGCCGCCCAAATCTCTTCACTCACTCACTCACTATTTGCGCACGTGGTCCAGTATTTAGAATGTATTTATTCAAAAACATTCCCCTGTCCCCAGTTGTCACTTTCGCAAGGCGTAGCGTTCGGGTTCAAATGATTTGGGACCGGGTTTCAGTTGGATTCAAATTTTGTTTTGTATTAACCGAAACTGTTTAATAATGTACGTATATCCAAATAAATATTTAGTTGCCACAACCCCAAAATTATTTCGTTCCAACGACAAAATATTTTATTGTTCCTATACAAATAATCAATTTTATTGCGCCAAACAAACTTTGTTTGATTCAGCAAAACCTTTTTCTCAGTGTTAATGAATACTTTTGAAAGCCTGCAAGGTCTAATTTTCTCTTAATTTTGTATCTCTCCGCCATATGTAAAATGTACATTTCTATGGGCATAATGACTTTATTTATGCCCCAGTAAAGTGAAAACTTGACATTGTTTCGAGCATAAGTGTGAAGCTAATATGTCAGTTCACACTCTAAGGTGTACAAAGCAGAAAAGAAAACACTAATTTGCTTGCCATAAATTTAAACATTACTTTCGCAATACAACGTAAAGATTTAAGAGCTATTGTATTTAATTCGCCGCGAATATAACTGGAAGTCAATATGTCAGAGTGTAAGATAGGATATATGCAGCTAACGGGCAGTATTTGTTTTTCAAAAGTGGTTTTCAAATACTGAATTTACCGTGAACATCCCACACTCAGTTGGTTCCCAAGTAGAACACAAAATAATTGTTTTTTCTCGCCTTACTCCAACATGACCGTCAAAGCCACGGGTCATTGACTGAAGTTAGCGCACTCTTTAATGTAATAAGTGTTTTATATGCTAGTAAACCACATTTCCCTGAGTTGTAACACAAACACGATGCAGTAGAGCCATGCGAAAAAATTCATATTTTTCGAAAAGCACGGATTTGTTGTAAAACTCACTGTAAACAAACAGAATATAGCCTAATTATAAAAATTCATATTTTTCGTAAAAGCACGAATTTGTTGTAAAACTCACTGTGAACAAACAATATATAACATAATTATAAAAATTAATTTTTTTTGTAAAAGCAGGAATTTGTTGTAAAACTTACTGCGAACAAACAGAATACAGCCTAATTACTTTTGCGAGTGATTATGATGGTTGTTATGGCAATTTCTGATAAAATGTTGGGTGCATGCGCAAGAGACGAAAATCGGTCTACATCCGTTAGTCCGTGGTTTGAACAAAAGGTGCATGTCCGACGTGAAGTGTCTACTTTGTGAGTATCGTGGTGTGAATATGGAGTAGAGCGATCTCGCTGGCTACGCAGTTCTAGTTTCCGCGTCCCATTTGCGTTAAATGCGGTTTTCTTGCGCGGATGTGCCACTAGGAGGCATACATGTCCCTCTATCATTCATAGCTGCAAGACACCGAATAAGGTATTGGTAGCAGTATGAGCCACAGAGACAAGTTCAGTCAACGCGCAGAATTCCCCGAATGTGCATTCGACAAGTATTTTCTAAGCTGGATGAGATTAATAGAGGCCACATCGTTAGCCTCCGGGAGGCAGGTTGGACGTTTCGGCGCTATGATCGTCACTTGAACAACTGCCAACACGACTAACATAAACAACGCGGATAGGGTCTGACGTTGGAACACTATTAATGTAAACAAAAACTTCCATATGTTTGGTTACTTCATCTGGCCAATTTTTAATGCGATGAGATTAAATTCAAATCGGTGAAAGTATTTTCTTCATACGAAACGTTTTGTCTTTCGAAAGTTAAGATACAAAACGTACGCGTTCGTTACTGTTGACTTTGGCAGTTGTGGTGGTTTGAAGTAGGTCAATGTTGGATACGTGTACAGAAAACGAATAATCTATACACCTCTTTTTTGGTCTATGGTGAGTGTATCCTATTCACAGTTACTTCCAGCTGTTCTGAAGCCCTGCTAAAGTTCTACTTTCAGCATATTCCTCAGCCTCGTGCAAACAAGGCTTGCCAAAGTCTTCAAAATTACACCAAAGGAACAACGCACCACATTTCTGCGCACTCATTTTAATAATATTTTACATGAGATCTATTTTTTTGACTAGGCATTACCAATGCGCCTATTTTCTCTCTATTTTTATTCACATTAATTATAAATTAAATCTTATAATTTATAGATAAAATCCAAGTAAAAGTTCAATTAACAGAAAATTAGATACTTTTATCTCAACAGTAGTATAAAACTCTTGTGATGCATGATATGTTTAAGAAACAGCCAAACACGTACGTAATATATGGGGTGATTTTCAAAGGTTTCATTCCAAAATTGAAAGTTGGATACTAAGAATGGACTACACCAACAGTGACCTGTTATTATTATTTCCAATAACCCACTATTAAATAGCATGGCAGGAGAAAACGTAAGGTGTTTGTTAGATTAAATTTCGAGCTTTTTTTAGTAATTCGGTGACTAGGGCACATATTTTTAAGTTACTTTTTTCTATTGCTAAAATAATACTCCAACGTTAAAAATGCCTGTCAGTATTTTTTCAGCAAAATTATTTTATTTGCTATTTTTTTATTGCCATATGTCAATTCATTACTATCCGGGTTTGGTAAAACAGGCATATCTTTTTATAAACATTGACATTTAAAGGAGATCAAAAAAATTATTTTCTAATATACAATCTTTATTTAAGTAATTGCAATGTGTGACTTTTCTTTCACTATTTTTGCAGTTCTGAGACAGACAGAGCTTTTTAAGAGATGTCAACTTATATGTTTTATGTTTACACGTGACAGGGTACATCATAACGTTTAACTAAGGATATTTCCGTACTTATCTGTTTTATACATTATATATATATATATATATATATATATATATATGTACATATTTATTTATTACGTATATTATGTACACAAATTTAAACAACAGAAATTTTCCTTGTAATAAATACGACTTCTTTACAATAAAATACAGCCTTAAAAGAAAGAAAATTTTGCAGTTCCAGAGTAAGTCGCTTCAGTCCGAATGATTGAAACAAGAAATTCCTTTATGTTCCCTCTTTTTTTTTTTGTACTTGTTCGTTGAAAATGCTTGTAACTTTATACTCTTCAGTTAATGAAGTATACTACTGCCTATGCTCGCAATTATGAGAAGTCTGATATTGTTTTAGATTTTTAAAAAACGTGACAGAAAAGAGTTTGGCAATGAATAAAATATAATTAATTAGATTTTTTAATTAAAACGAGCTTGGTGCATTGATTTACAACTTTAAATTATATAATAATTTCCAACACTGAAGAGTTTTTTGTAATCGTAGTTTACATCTGAATAATATTCTCCTTATTCCGTTATTGTGTACTGGAAAAAATAAAATGTTGACAGACCCTGGCACAAAAATAAAAAAACAATGAGCTGTAGCATGTTAAGACAGTAATTTATAATTTATATTTGAGTCGCTTATATTTGGGAATTATTACTGAATTCTTTTGTATTATTTATCAGCTGTAATCAATAATGTAATTACTTGCAGGTTATTTCTATTTTCCATATTTTATTTTTACGAAATAAAAAATTTGATGCGCTATTTCTGAAGCCGAAAACGAATATCGGCTAACAGCGCTATGTATATCAATCTACATAATTTAGATACGAAAAAGTAGATCATCGTAGTGTTCATAAAATATTAACAAACGTTTTAAGGAAAATTGAAACTTCAGTTTTAGATAAGGGAGACACAATAATCGAGGGAAGTGGAAGATAGAATGAGGATGAGAAGAAAGATAGGGGCAAGAGAGGG
This sequence comes from Clitarchus hookeri, assembly GCA_002778355.1. NCBI lineage: Eukaryota > Metazoa > Arthropoda > Insecta > Phasmatodea > Phasmatidae > Clitarchus > Clitarchus hookeri. The sequence goes on along the minus strand of NQII01013856.1, from coordinate 12,003 downwards.
TGTAGGAGGGCGGGGGAAGAGAAAAAATATTCTCGGAGCCCGTTATGTGAAATGAAATTATTTGCTAACAATATTTATCGCAAGACACAAAGGATGGGCTGAACAAATATTCATTTATACAAAATCATAGTTTATTTTCTTGCAAAACTTAACATAGCTCGAAACCTTTTGAACGTCACAAATACAGTATTGTAAGTATACGCCTCTTTCTCTCAGCTGGGATACTAACGCATTTTATTCTACTAACAAAAAAAAATGTTTTACAACAAACGTCGCTTCTTAGTGTGAAGTGATGTAAATATCTTTCAGGAATAAAAATGTATTTAAAATCAACTGGTTCTGACTGAGATGTCGTAAAAGGGAATGATATTATACTGTATTTAAAGCCGTTAATAAAATAACAATGTAAGCCTATTAAAACAAACCACATATGTTTTAATAAAATCTAAAATATATTTTATTTATATCGATAATTCGCTAATCTAAATAATGAATCCGAGACATACGTTTCAAATACAAACATTTTATTTTAGCTTTAACGTAAAAACGAGAATCGCTATGACACAGTTTGTTGCAAAACCAGAATACGTGAAAGTGCTGTTGGGTCTCAATCACAGATATAGAATAGATATTTGCGCCGTTATTCATGGTTTAATTGTAGAATTAATTTAGATTGTGACTCTCCCCACTGGAAAAATATGTATGTCTACAGAATGTTTTAAATTCGAACGACAAACTTCGGCTACAGGTTAATCACGAAAAAAATGAAGTTGAAAACATGCAGGGCCTATACGACCTTGTGTCCGAAGTGAATCAATAAGGCGGTGCACGTCGTTGAAGTTGTACCTGAAGCACTAGCTTATTGCAAATATTGGAGAACATATTAAGATGGAACACTGAGCGTTTGGGTAATGTTTAAGGGAACAAAAATCCTGCAAACACCACAGCACCTGTTCCTGTCGTAAAATTATTCCATGGAAATAATCACGGTTACTGCCATAATTTAGACTTGATCTCCTAGACGCAGCAGCATACTTGGGATATAAAATATGCATTATTAACCCGCATGTCACAGTAAACGTTACACATTATCCATACAGTCATTATTCCATCTTAAATACTTTCTCTGGCATTTCTAATAAACTAGTGCTTCAGGTCTGACTTCAAAGCTGTGTGCTGCCCTCGGGATTCGCTTTAGACCACAGGCCTGATATTTTATTTTTCACCCCTTTTTCGTTATTAACCTGCAGCCGAAGTGTGTCAGTCGCATATAGATACATCATGTGTACATACGACAATTAAAATTGATGCCTACAACTTTGTTTAGTAATTGCTTTTTTCGGTTGTCTCTACATTGAACATAAATTTCGCAAGTACTTCGGGTCAACTATTGACCTGTTCGTAGAAGTAATGGTGTTAGTCATTTAACTCATTTTACTAATTATATTAAATACTTATTTAAATAAGGCTGACTGCATGAGATATATGTATGTTGGCGAAAATTTTGCAACGTTTTCCCAGGGTTTTGCTTAGTTTCCGAAAAGGACTTTTAATGAGACACCAAACGCCGTTTGAAAGAAAACAGCAAACTTGCATTAACTTGCGTTCAAAACATGGTGTACGGGCAGCATTTTAAGTGGATTTTGCTGGAAGTGTTGCCCATATGTCAGGCCGGGTTGGTTAGTGTGACTGAGTTTGACCCATCAAAACTACATTATTTTTAATTTAATATATTATGTTAAGATTAAATACATTAAGTTAACGATAACTCAAACAAATTTACCGTGCAGATAATAGCGTGACAACTCTTAACGTTATGGGGTTTGACGATCGCCGAACTGTGTTTTAATATATTAAAACGATAAGAGTTGATTGAGTTAATTTTTCATTTGTTTCAGATTTATTATAAATGTAAGCAGTTCCGAGCAACTCGTTCTTAGTGGTGTATTTGCTTCAGGAATATAGAATATTGGTTTTTTTTTCTCATTCATGATAAATTAAATTTTATCGGTTATGTTTACATATATTCGAGGAGAGTTATACTAGTTAGGTAGTATTTTCTGGTTTCACTTGCCACGCTTTGCCACGCTAAGGCCGCGGTAACTAAGTGGTTAGCCTGCTCACCTGCCACCTAAGCGAACTGGGTTCAATCCCCGGCCGGGTCACTTCCGAATTTTTGCATATCGGAATCGTGCTGGCCAATGCCGTTGGTCGGCGGGTTTTCTTGGGGATCTCCCGCCCCCTCTTCATTCCGGTTCTGCTCCATACTCACCTCAATCACCCTCATCGGCTCTAAAGACCTCGCTGTTAAGAGCCGCCCTAATCTCTGTTCATCAGTCTATCAGAGTCCTCCAGCAATATATTATTATATACGATGGCTTATCCGATAAGTGATAAGAATAGACAGTAAACTGAAACATACAACAAATTTTAGCTTCCTTCTGAATTGCGTTAAATTATAGATAAGACACCAGTAACTATTCAGTTTCAAATAGGAAAATATATATTTTTAATATTTCAGAGATTAATGATGCAAAAAAGTTTGATACATGGTATTAATCACACATTATGACAAATAACAGAGAGAGATAGATATAAATGGTGAAAAAATAACGTCACTTTCCACTTTATATGGAAATGATAAAAGTGAAAAAACAACTGAAGATTATTTTTTTTAATACACGCTACAGACGTAAGATTAAAGTAAAACAAACTATAAGTACTCTAACTTTTTTCATATTGTTCACGAATATAATGAATTAATTTTCCGCACAACTTTTATACTCCCTGCATTTACGCCATCGCCAAAAAAAAATTCCATAGTCTTATGGCAAAGAAAACTTACTACCTTGTTGATATTGATGATGGAGCTGGTTCTCGGTGATATTATAATCAACCCTGCCAATATGACCGGGATGTAAAAAATTATCTCTTTTATAATAGATCCTGTGATGAATGACTTCGGACTAGTGAAAGAGATTCCGGCAGAGGCACCGCACCTTTAAAACCAAAACAGGCATTACAACCGCCTTTGCAAATTATCTGCTCGGGAATTTGGTACGGCAAGAGCCGTAATTCACTAAACTATAGAGTTAATGGTCATTGGAACTTAGAGTATTAGATTTACGTTAGTGATTGGCGTTGAAGTATGATTTGTACATCACGAGCAAACGATACAAGCGACAGGGTTTTTAATTAATGATGAATAATTGCAAATCCACTCCTTGCAGGTCACTATCTCCATAAAAAAACTACGGAAGCCATAAATTGTAAATAAAACCTCCGACTAGCTATGGAAACCATTATAAAATTAAGATTTCCTTTGCCATAAATGTGTATCAAACTGCTACTCAGTCTGTTGACTGCAGTAAAGATACATGCTGATTTACTTCCTCTGAAATATTGCTTGGTGAACAACGTAAAAACAAAACCATTGTCGTCTAGTTTTCTATTTACAGGCGGGTAGTTGAAGAACTTCTTTCTCTCTCTCTCTCTCTCTCTCTCTCTCTCTTTCTCTCTGAGTGTATGTGTGTGTCTGTGCGTGTCTGTCTGTTTGAGCCATGTATTAGATTTTCCCAATTCCGACTGAACCCCTGTCAATTCATTGCAGTCTATTTTTTTTTGTACCAACGCAGATCAAAGCGGAAGGTAAATTCGTCTGATGCCCCGTCGCGTTTAATTCTCCGTTGCTACATTTCAAGGATCGTTCCCAGCCAGTCACTTTCATTTACTTTGCACAGCGTTGGGGGAACTGGTGACCTTTGCCATGATTGTCCATCTCAGCCTCTTTTTTTACGCCACTTTGTCTATTCCACTTTGTCTACCTTCAATGCGCATTTGTCACAAGAGAAATCAATTCTTCAACGATGTCGTATGATTCTCGCTGACCTCGCAAGTGACCAAATGACAAAGAACATTCGCAAAAATATCTGATCATCAAGTCAAGTTTCTTAATTCATGGGGCTGAGTGGTTAGTCGGCTCGCTTATCATTAAGGCGAACCGGGTTCAATCCCCGGCCGGGTAACCGGATTTTTGCATGTTGAAATCATGCTGAACGACGCCGTTGGTCGGCGGGTTTTCTCGGGGATCTTCCGTTTCCCACGCCCTTTCATTCCGGTGCCGCTCCATACTCACCTCAATCAACTTCATCGGCTCTCAAGACCTCGCTGTTAAGAGCCGCCCAAATATCTTCACTCGCTCATTCTTTATTCATAGTTCATCAAATGATATATACAGGCCACAAAAATGTGCGATAAATAAATTATCGTGTAACGTAATTGTACCCTGAGCTACACATCACAGTGTTTTCTGCATGGCCACGAGAAATAATGTTACATTCGTAAAACATACATTTTCTTTAGTCCTTTATTTATGATGATTTCAAAAATAAATAAAACTGAAATTAATAATCTTGAATTTTTGGTTACATAAAAATAAACAAGCAATTTCTTGTCTTTAAACTTATATTGTCGCAAGTTTATTCCAATATGGATTTTATATGTAAACGTTAGTATGTGTGTAATTACAAATTAAATTCCTTGTGCATTTAATGGAATGAGGGAATAATTTTTGCAATACTACATAGAAAAATATTTACAATTAAATAATTTGCAATAAAGACAAAATATTCGAAAATTATAACAGCCATTCGAAAACACACAAGTTTATGCCCCTTGCTAAGAATTACTTCAGCATATTTGACGTAATTTTTTTTAACACATATCTAACTTTATAAATTCCACAGAACATGCCTTAGGGACAAACTGCTCAAGTGTAAAAATAAATCTCCACAGATTCAGTGGTTAAAAAGTAAACATATTTAATTATATAAATGTAATTGACTTCAGCATAACCTAAGTTGCTTGTGCATTGCTTTCAAAAACAGCTTATGTCTGTGTGGTTTTAAAATTCGGCGACACGATTAAGTTATGTATTTGCAGTGTGGCATCATCTATCCACCTTTACTGATTTCATTACTGTCGATAATTAAACGCAACGACACAAAATAAATGGCAGTCTTTAGATAAAAATGTGGTTATAATAAGTATCAATGTAATCAATTGCTTGTTTTCAATTGTCTCACTTGTTAACGCTGGCACTTTTAAGATAGAATGCTACTGGAAACTAACCTGAACTTTCATCAAAAATCGGTGGTCATAGCAATAACCTCAGAGCTCAGAGTCAAAACAATCTAGTCGAATGTATTGACTTAATGACCTCACTTTATTGAAGCTGCTAATCCATAAGGAACAACCCATTTTGTTTGAAATATATCTAGCTGTTATATATTTTTTATGTGACACAAAATTGTCGTTATGTCACTCTGAAATATAGCACTGTAGTGAAGTGTTGTAGCATTTACTGTTCGATTACGTGTGTACATCACATATGAGATCTTTGGAACAGATCATTATATATATATGATACTTAACTCTAATGAAATATTTACTCGTACACAATATTGATGACTGTTTTCAATACCATACACGAAATCAAATACACGTCATTTAAAACACAAATCTTTATATTCGTAGTTTAATCTTTGAAAGTTATTTGGAATATATAGTTAGGATTTCTTATCCTTCTCTATTGAAGCAAAGTTTATATTGTCGATAAAGGAAAAGTTGCAAATGTGGGGAGAATGAAGGATCCCATCATATTTAAAGTAGAACACGTATACGGCTACAGGCAGTTCAGTTCGGAAACTGAAGTAAACTAAGAAATTGATTTTTTGAATTATGCACACATGGCCAAGATATGGAACATATGTTGACGGTATTTATTTCTCATGGTATTCAAATAAAAGATCCGTTAAATGTCTACATTGTTAATATACTGCAATCGCCACTTCGTTTTGGATAGGAATTACTGTAATATAAAAATTATTAATGGCTTTCCAACGAAAGAGCAACCGTAAGCCCTTATACCGTATTACAATAGCTAAGAAACGACAGAAATGTGGATGTATGGCGTGGTTACCTCAAGCAACAACAAAATTTTTATAATTTTTATAAGCTCGAACAAAATGGCCAAAACCGCAAATTTAATTCTAAAAAAAAAAATACTTATTTTACTCCCATTCAGCACTGATGATGAAACAAACGTAAGTTAAAAGGTGAAGTACAATTTCATGCTAAAGTAATAAGCGAACTATTTTTAAGACGAATTGTAAAAATGAAGTACATACTATTGACAAGATGTTGATGTAATTTAATAGGGTAATCAGTGCAACTTACAAATGAAAAAAACAATATATGAAAACGTAGTTGGAGATAATCGTCTACGTAAGATCGTAAACGGCGCAAGACCAGAGCGACGAAGATAGGATTATGTAGAAATAAAAACAAACCAGATGCATTTAAAGGCGTTGCTATCAGAAGAGAATATCTTGTAAAGCGTAAAGAGAAACTTTACCACCAAACCTAATTACCGGAATTTACTTGAGGACGTTGGTTCCACATAAATAGGGGAGTTAATGTTGATGGGTAGAAAAAAATCAAGGGCGAAAGCTGTTAGAGCAAGCCAAGTTAAACGTTTTAATATAAACTGAGCAGCAAGAGTAACTACACAAACTGTTGCGACAATAATAGCAAATAAAGCAAAAAGATCCATTCAAAACCTCTTTTTTTAAAAACAGAAAATAATTCAGGAAGTTTTAAATTCACATCAATGCAGACTAGAGGTGAATTTCAATCATTAAATAATTAGCATACCTATTTGGCAGCCACAGCAGCGTAAAATATGCGTGAAAGCGATCTAATGTCACTATTTATTTAGTTTTAACCACTCGAAAGACTAAAGCGCTACAATGAAGGCATGAGAGGTAGCGGTTGGCTATACCACTATATATTGATTATGAAGACGTTTTCTTATATCATTAGAATAGTGATGGTGACACATCTATTAACGCTCGTCTCCCCGAAACTACAGAGTACCAACACATTCAGAATAAAATGTGATATATTTTCAAGTAGCTGCAACTCAAATAGCAATCTCTCTTTCCTTATCGCAGGACTGGCAACTTGGAGAAGTGCTGCAAGAGTGGAGTAAGCTTCGCTTGCCCACGGGGAGATGATTCTCTGCAGACGACGGTTTTTTCGGGGGAGAAGAGAGAATGAGAGGCAGAACTTGGCTGCGTGCGCGCGAGTCGGTTAAAGAGACGTGTGGTTCTTTAACATGCTCCCATTCTGGCTTCGTCCGCAATAAACTGCGGGATAAATTCCTTACCTATTTAATCTTTTACTTTAATATAGTTGCCTTGGGGAAAATGTTCCTTAGCAATAAGGAATTTAAACTGAAGTTGTCTGCCCTAATTTGTACTAATGTAATAATTTAAGAAAAAGTTGTTTTTTGTTATTTTAATATACGTAGTTGTAAAACATGCGCGTTTGGTGGCTTGGATGGTATTATTCACGTTAAAATATAATAAATAGTGTCCTCACATTGACATGTCATTCGTTTTTAAATTCTGCGAACAAGAGAAAGTTGACCTCCAAATTTTTTCCCAACCCCAGATTCAAGGGAATATTTTTCCGATGATGCAGATTTACGTGATGAAACGAGGTAGCGTTCAAATTGAGAATGGAGCAACGCCGGAGTGCAAGGGTGGGGGGAAACGGAAGATCCCCGAGAAACCCCGACGACCAGCGGCAACGTCCGGCACGATTCCCACTTGCGAGAATCCGGAGTAACCCGGCCGGGGATCGAACCCGGTTCGCCTTGGTGAAACGCGAGCTGTTTAACTGCTCAACCACCGCGGCCCTGCAGCAGAAGAGGCAAATGTGTTACGCCAGCGTGTAATTGTGGGACTTGGGTTGGAACCCTCGCAGGCACACGGGGAATATTCGGAGTACTGTGTAATGCTGCAGATGAATGTCTAAGCGATGGTGTCACTTTAACGGACCACAGAATTGTGCCGGGTTTTTGTTTTATTTATTTACTCTGTTCAATGCCTGCGATTAAATTAATATTGTGTTAGCAAAGTAGTCACTCATATTACTCCGCCTCGGGCAAACCAAGTCTAGAAAATTACACCAAAGGATAACGCACCGAATTCGTGCGCACTCAGTTGTAATAATATTTTGCGTGATAACTGCTTCTTACTAGGCGCTACCAACACAAATGTTTTCTTACTGTTTTTATTCATATTTATTAAAAATTATATATTATAATGTATAGATAAAATATAGGTATAACTTCAGTTTAACGAAAAATAACATACTTTTATGTCAATAGAGTTATAAAACGCTTGAGTGATACATAGCATACTCAGGAAATAACTAAACACGTCATACATGGGGTGATTTTTCAAAGGTTTGATTCTGAAAGTGAGAAGAAGCCGCTAATAGACCATACACCGCAGACCTCTTACCACATGAGACAAGATAAGGAACAACTCACTGTATCATAACTACCATGCCAGCGAAATGCCTACAATGAAAAATATTTCTGTATTTTTACAAAGCATTCTTTATAAACTTGTTGCCAAGATAGTTGTTGAAATACCAATAGTGCCCAGTACTACTAATATCTAGTTTTTGTGTAAGTAATAACGATGTGTGACTTTTATTTTTTTGCTTTAAGAGTTGCTGTGATTTTTTAAATTTCCAAGTCCGCAAAACATTTACTTCTGATACAGATGTAGGTTCCCAGAAATGTCCACATAGATGGTTAATGTTGTCTTATAATAAGGTATACTATTAAGCATAACTAGCTGTTTTTTTCATACGTGTCTGTTTCAGACATTATATATACATAAATATTACATATAGTATATCGAATTACCACAAGATAATTAGAGCGAATATTACTAAACGTCAATGTGAAATGCGTAAAACTACTACTTAATTTTAATAATCAAGTAACATAGACTTCAAGTTTATTACAAACATAAAGCTACATAAATAATTTTGTGTGTTTCGTAAAGCAGTGTGTTCTACAAGTACAATATTTCAGACGTATAGTCACAAAAAAGTATTTGGCACATTGTTTATAGAGAAATTTGGTAAAACGTACAAAAATTCTTTACTGTGTACCCTGCCAAAATATGTGCAGGACTATAGTAATTTCACTGTTATTTAATAACTTCCCTATTGAACAGCTATATCTAATTAGCTAAGGCAATCGGGGAACCTCCCTTATGTGTGAATGTTAGCTTCAGTTTATAATACGTCTCTGAAGTGTAAACATGGCCATCTAATTCGGACCGACTCGGTAGTGTTTGACAGTCTTCGGCGTTCTGGCAGATGGCTGCTCGTATACTTTCGGGAAGGCGTCTTCGGGTCTTTTTGACGTGAAAGCGTCTTTAAAATCAAACGGACACATTATGTTATGAAATACATTCAAGGTTTTTCATACACAATAATTTGTCACAGTTACGTCACACCCCAGGCATCTCCTACGGGTCGAGGAGTGCCTACAGAGGAGTATTGAGTTCGCCATGTCGCCAAATTCACGTCGTGGCCTGCGCGAATGGAGAATCAGCACATCGCCCCGTGACCCGATGAAGAAGTCACCTAACACCGAGATTATTTGAGGCGGCAATGACGGAAGAGCGGCGTATTTTTCCTTCCTGTCTTCGGAGCGAGCGTCGAGGCGTCCACGGGCCGTCGCGACGCCGGTCTCCTGCTGAGCTGCCCCCAGCTACTTCAAACAACGGTACTGAAGAGGTGTGTCTACGGACATAGAGGATGGGTGACGTTGAGCGATGACGGAATACGCAGTATTAAAAGTAAGCGTCCGGTGTGTCAGGTCTTCGACGTTAATTATGAGCCCCGAGTAGGGGTAGTTATTTGTTTCGATAGCGCCATCAGCTAGTTTTTAAAAAAATGTAGTTATTAGAGTTATTCTGTAGGTATATATTTTAATTTATATAATATCGTATTACGTTTATTTATTTTCATATATTAGGCTACAGCTAGACCAATTTGCTTATTTCACAAACACTGAGGTAACACCAATATTGAGTTAAGAGTGTAAAATATAAGGTTTACAGCAATGGGGGACGCAGGACGGAAAGGGCGATGCAACGTTTGCAGGATGATCCATGCCGACACTATAACTTCATAACTATTAATACGATTGAAATAAATGTAGTTTCGCTCTATAGAGTAAACGCCTTGGATAAGAAATTGCAGTCGATTTGGCACCTTGCATGCTCGAGGTACGAGTGGCGCCCCGCGGTGACTAGTAAATATATTCACTCAAAACTATTTAAACAATTATGATCATCTTAGCTTCAGTAATATGGCAAATACGCAAGAGAGAACTGCAATTATAATGAACGGCCTTTCATGTTAGTTTATTATCTCCTAATAACCATTGCGCATTGGATACTCTTACATTTAATTGAAATACGAAAATCAGCTCATCTCGTATTTTGTTACATGTTACGAATATAATTTTCACTTTAGGGAAAATTAACCTTCAAATAATGTCATAATGAAGAATCCAGGAGAAGTCTTTCTTGACTCATGGTGTCAGTAAACGTTTTGTTATGTAAATTGTTATCTGTTGTCACAAATGTGAGTCCAGCCAAGTACGACGAAGGCCATAACGTGATAATTAAACTGAAACGTACTTCATACGATTTGCATACAGTTTTTTCAGTTCTAATTAAATTTAACATACAGTAAATTCAGTTTTAGCCAATTGAACTATAATCATGAACGAACACAACTAAGATTTCAGTTAAATAATTTAACTACTGTCTGCTTAATTGAACTCATTAAAATTGAGAAATTTCTATGTATTTATATTACGGTTACAAAGCAAAATTTGGTAACCTTCCTCCAAGAGTGGACATCCTGAAATAATGAAAAGATAGAAGAAGCATTCTTAAGTTTACTCCATTAGTCGTATAGTCATGTGACATCTTGTGATGGAGTCTTGCCTACTTACCTGCAAAAACGTCGGAAAACAGTGGATTATTAAATGATGAATTGAAATTAGTGCAACTACTGAAACCATTAAACTCTACGCCACACAGAATGCAACCAACATTGATACTAATTTCATGGAAAATTATTATTGAAAGTCAATTGTACTTTTATTGATACACGACTTGTGACCATAGTTTTTATGATTTCAACAGTTGTATTAAGAAATTCTAATACGTTTTTCAGAGAAAATTGTTTCTTTTTGCACAAGGAACATATTTTTGTGAATATTTGTACAACTGACTACTTCCTGCTCGGACAGTATTTGTCGGCTCTTTTCTTGAAAATTATTATAAATTATAGAAAAATAGGTTACGAAAAAACTTTAGAAAAAAACTGAATGATAAATAATAAAAAGGTAAAAGCCACAGGCCAAGAGAGCGGATGATAGGTGAGCGTGCCTTGCCTTACATATGCGTAAACCTATAAAACAATAATCAATAGTCGTATAAAAATCTAAGGCACGTGTAATCAATTCCTTTTAAATGAGCGAATTTAAAAGCCCTGTTTAGGTTACTCCTTCTCCCCAGTTTCAACCAGGTTTAAGTTTAACGTTCTCGTGCCATTTGCATAAAGGTTGATCTAGTTACAATTTTCTGCCACNCCATAAACCTTATAGTGATTATTTGCACACTCTAAACAACAATATTTCGAAAGTTTTATTTAAAAACATTACTAACTTCGTGTGATCAAACATCAAATTCCAGTATAGTGTTTGGTTTGTTAAATGTGTTAAGTAAATGCTTAGTTAGTAGCATTATGCTCCTACGTTTGCGATGTAAAAGGTACCATAAAAAAGCACAAAAAATTTTTGAAGTGGGTCATGTTAAACGCCTGGTGGCTATGCAAACTGTATGGCAAGCTAACCGGGCTTACTACTGAGCTGTAGCGCGATTCTGTAATTTGTCTCTGGGTTATGTGCTGTTTTAATTTTTTGGCACACATTGTTTGGTAATAATTATGTTTTTCCCTTATCAGTTTTTTTTTCTGAAAGCTTGTTCTTGGTTTCTACTGCTATCTGTTGTGAAATGTTGAAAAGTTATTGTAAAATATTTTGTCATTTCA
>NQII01013855.1:0-18647 GCA_002778355.1 Clitarchus hookeri | reverse complement strand
CAGGGTGATAGAAGAGGACGATCTCATTGGGTCAAGCTTGTTGACATGCAGCTGTAGCTGTTTCGTGATGGTCCATCCATTTCCCTTCCCCATGTACTCGTACTCCTCCTGGTATATCTTGGCAATGGCGGCTGACACTGCATTTTCAATGTTGTCAACATTGAAGAGGAGTATGTTCTTCGTTTTGGAGGCATACTGGTCCGTCTCGTCTCTGTGTGGCTCAGGTTTTCCATATGCACACTTCAGAAAATTATTGAACTTGATCAACCCCTGGTCCTCGGTCCCCTGCTCTAGCTGGCCGATTATATTCTTCTTCATCCTCCCGAGGTAGCTGCAAACATCCACAGCCTGGATCGAGTTATTCTCAGCAATGTATGTCTTTATGACTCCCCAAAACTCGCTCTCCGCCTTTACAAACACATGCATATTACTTTCGCTGGCATCAGTGACGATGGCCTTATGGCAAGATATACCCTCAGCAGCAATATGGTGAGCCGCAATAAATGGTATGGGCTGTGACACATTGAACGGCCCTGGCTGGGAGATATTTGGCGTGGCCACACGGGCTTGTTTCACTGGCGGTGGGGCAGTAGTGCTATTACATTTAGCAATGTGTGCTCGCAGATTGTGAGTGCGTATAAACTGTCTCCCGCAGTTCCCGCACTCCAGTGTCTTGGCATCAGGGTTCACCCAGCAACTGCGCTCATGCTGTCTGGCATTGGTAGCGAGTCCGAGACTGTCGTTACAGAATTTGCAGCGGGTTGAAATGTCCTGCCTGATTAGTCCTGTGCATGTTACAAGATGGCCGGCGAGTTTATCTGTGCGAGCAAATGTCTTCCCACATCCATCGCACATGTGCTGTACCTCTCGGTACGGATTTAAGGTGCAGGTGCATTCATGGTGCAAACAATTACACCAGTCATCAAATACCATATAGCAGAAACAGCACTGTAGTGCGTGTGGTCCCATCGTGTATGCGTTAGACAATGGATGTGATTATGGTGACTGAGAAGAAGAAGATTTGAGATGCTAAAGAAGGGAAGGATGGAAAGCAGTAACGATCAGAAAACATTTTGCTTGTGGACTCACAGGAGAAAACCCAACAATGAAGGATGTCTCGACTGGCCGATCTGGTGGAACACGCTAAGGACTGCTTGACACTGGATGGCCAGGAGGGAACTGATGGGGAGAAATGCATGCCACTTAGCTAGCATGAAAACACGACTATTCTACGCCTCACAACTAACCTAACGCACCCACGTGTCGTATCGGTCGAGAACCCAAACAGTATAGGAGAAGGAACAAATAAAAAAAAAGGTTCTCTCAGAGTACTTCCACTCTCCCTCCCAGCACGTCATTGCATTCCACTACAGCGTCAAACCTACCCTGCACCAAAGAGGACCGATAGGCGCATACGCTCGGCCAGTTCGAGCTGCAAACACTCTCAAGAGTGGGCCGTATAGATCGCATGTCCTCCCACGCACAAGGAGCATAAATAAAACACCTAAATTGCTTTCTACTACTTTAGTAAATTCATGGTTACTTCAAATTTTTCTGAAGTCCTGCTAAAGTTCTGCTTCCAGAATATTCCTTCTCCTCATGCGAACAAAGCCTAGGAAAGTCTAAAGAATTACACCAAATGGACACCACACTGCATAAGGACTACTTCTTACTGGACATTAACAACATAACTATTTTCTCCCTATTCTGTATTCATTTTAGTTATACAATAAATAGTATAGGCTATGTATGCATTAAGGCATTTATTGTATGCAACCAAAAAAACATAAAACGTCTGCGATACCTGACATATGTAGCAAACAACCAAACGTATCATACAAGAGATAATTTTTTTTTCAAAGATTTGATTAAAAAAAGCGCGAATAAACAGTAACTAGACTGTATATGACCTGTATAATGCTACATGAAGGGTAGTCTATATGTGAGAAACATCGCCAGGTTTCACTTGGTTTGCTCCTATGCCATTGCATTCTGTCACAATCCCATCCCTACCTCGTACTGCAGACAACATATGTGTGCCCCATGTCGGTCTAGTATGTCAGCATGTGTGTGTGTGCGGGGTGGGGAGGGCGCAAGAGATGGTATACATATACACAGTCTGGGAGTACGTTGGTATTTATTTGTCCCAAGTGAAACACCTAACTTCTATCACCCTCACCATTTATTCATTTCCCCATATATGAATATTGTTCGTAGGAGACAGATACGGCAAAGAACGTGTGTCTGCACTGCACATGCTGCGTCTCGGTTACAACATACATTTCGACAGAAATGTAAATGATCATGAATTTACTGCAGGCCCGCAAGCAAGCGCTATGTCCTGAAGTGACGGCGAGGTTTTTTTCTCTTTTCATTGACATGGGGACATGGCCATAACTTAACCTGTGAAAGGGCCCGGGAAAGTACCGGCGCCAGCAGGATCCATTGGCTGCATTCTCCTCCCTGCCCAACAAGACAGCTGAATGCCACACCTGCTCACGGGCGGAGGGCAGGGTCGTGGTATTGCCCATAGGATCCACTTTAAATAACAATTTTTCTATAAAATTTTGATGAGCTTCAGTATCCAATATGCCGACTTAAAAGGTTCCAAGAACAGACATAATTTTTCAACAGAGTCTAGTTTGAATTTTGTCATAGCACAATAGGTGAGGCACTTCCAAAAATTCCTTTGCTAAATTTTACATATTGTATAATGAGGCCAACTATCGATAAATGTTTACATTTAAATAGATTTCTTTTAGTAATATGATTAACATTACTATCTTAAAATGTTGCACTAAAGTATTAAATTAATTTTAAAATTCTGAGAATATTTTAGTCTGTGGTTACACTCAACTCTAAAACTGCAATCAAAGATTTAAGCAATAAAATAATAAAAAATTTCAAAACATTACAAACACATTGAGTAACTACGTAACAAAGGAATTCTGCCAATATAACTGTCATGCAAATAGTAAATAAAAACAATTAATTTGCATTGGAAATAAAATGAAGATTAATAATTTGGCAGAAATACCATATTACCATACGTTACAATGAGGATGCAAAACTGACACATTATCACATTTACATATAAGTTTGTTTTATACAACTATTAGCTTTAATACACTCTAAGAGAAAGGTTTGTTTCTGCTAGCGGTGGTTCACATCCAGTGCGCAGTGTACAGTCACACACGTGTGGTAATGGGACGAGCCAACAAGTAGCGTTTACGCTCATGTGCAAACTAAATTGAGTACAAACACATGAGAAAATAAAATTAAGTATATGCATGTTCAGTTCATCGGGGGAAACTAGCACCGATATGTAAATTATACACATACCACAAGAATTGGATTCGAAGTACTGATAACGTCGACGTACACAGGAGAAGACAGAATGTAGTAATAGTAGACGACAGGGCACACCTGAATGAGCTGGCTGATTACAAGTAAATTATTACAGGTCCGTAGGCACTTTATATATTATATGCCTGCTCGGGATGAAGGCAGAGGGATAGCCTGACCCTCCCTACACTTGTGCAGAGAGGCAGCAGTCGCGCACGCCGGCGTAATAATGCTTAATGAACCTGCATGACTCGTCTCTCTCTCACCCTTAAGACCTAATGGTTACAACCTCGAGCGTACATAAACTATGTTGCCATTCAATAGGTAATTGTATGTTTCATTCATATACAGCTTCGCTCATTCTCTCTCTCTCTCTCTCTTTCTCTCTAAAGAGAATAAAGTTACATTTACTATACTGGCAACTTTGAAGGAAAACAAGAAGCTAAATGTGTGTGTAATATGTGTATTATATTCATCATACAGGTAATTGAGGTTCATATAAGTATATGTTATCGTAATAGTGGTATCGGTAAGTAGGAAATAAAGAATGTATCATATAAGGTTATAAATATATATGCATTTATTTTGTCCCAACGATCTACATAACTCTCTCCACACACAGACACACAGAAAACCACAAATCATTGCAAGGAAAAATATCAAATATTCATGATAATAATATATACATATCTGATGTACCAAAATGTGACTCTCGCCTCGCCCGACATATATTTTTTGAAAATAGATTTAAAATGAAAAACGACAAAGACTTGTGCGTTGGCGCACATAGTAGAATAAACAGAGTCACATACATCCATAAATATTGACACCAACTGTCACACACTAACATACTTGAATAAAGATATTTTCATACACACATGAGCTCTACTTGAATAAAGATACAGTATTTCCATACTTGAAAATGCATCCTCTCTCACACTACATATCTACTTATACTGAAATATCGACTAAGACAATAAATATATATATATATATACATATATATATAGAGTTATTTACAAACATAATGGTGCGATTACACATATACTTGAAAAAAAAAACAATACAAAACTAATGATTTTTTTACATTCGTCTCTCTCTCTAACACTATATATCTTATTATACTGAATATTACAACCAAGATTTTTTATACTTATTTGAAAAACTAATGGTACATGTGTGAGTGATTATATACATTATTGAAAAAGAAAGGACTTTCTACAGTGCCTCGATCAAACTGCACATCAGACACCACAGATATCCCCTAGCCTCGTTCACAGGCGTCGATGCAATACCTGGCAGATGCTGCTCTCTGGGCGGTATCAGACCACACGTCGGGCATATTGTGGGGGTGCTGACATCATCGGACATGGTTGTGGGCGCGGCAGAGGTGCTGGGAGTCTCTGTGTCCCCTCGCCATCTGCAGGCGACTCGAGTCCATCTCCTCTAAACCACCAGTGTCACAGCCTCAGTGGCGACGTCTGGAGTCATTGTATTCGCCGTCCTCTTATGCCCTGGCGTTGATGTCGATGACATCACGACCATGGAGATGATGGACGGCAGCTGGGTAGCCTCATCAACGATGTCGTGGACAGGGAATGCTGCCGGCACTGCTATTGCTGGCTGTGAGATCTCGACGTCGACGAAGACTGGGGCAGGTTCTGCCATTGGTTGGTAGTCGACCACATACATCGAGATGGGGTAGTGGGGGCATGCATGTGAAAACACCGCGTCCTCTCAGCAGTGTAACACTTCACATATTGAAGAGGCTGCCCTTTTTATACATGATGAATGTAATCATTTGTTGGCAATGTTAAAATTACATTAGGTTACGAGCCAGCAGCCAATGAACATCACTATCGCACTCCTCGCTGTACGTCTGCTGCTCTGTCCCATCCCAGAAACTGAAGACTACACTACTGTGTCTTGGCATCACAATGATGTAGACACCTTCTGGGCAGAAAGGTGTGCTCACCTTCGTCAGACTACTGATGGTGGTGAGTGGGATATGTTAGTGTTATATAGCTCTCTCTCCTGTGAATGTGGTAGGGGTTGTGTTGTTGCAGCTTTTTAAAAACCGTCACCAACAACACTAGCACGCGTTCAACAAATGTACAGATGACCTCCATACATTTACATTTGCTGTGACATTTTAGTTCTCCCTCGATGGTAGAGATGTTCGTGTCCCTACTCAAGGCCTCTATGAAGTACTGGCAGCTCACACACATAAGTATATTAATCTATTAACTTATATACGCAGCATACCATGGCTGCGCCTGGTAAGATACATTTACTTCCACAGGCTTCCAGTGTAGTGGTATGTATGTGTCCTTTACACTCTTCTATCCAACGGCAGATTGCTCCATTGTCTACATCACACAGGACAAAGTCCACTTCATTTTTCTCACGATGCAGTTCGGTAATATCTTCAAATTCTTCTTGTACTGCGAGAATGTGACGGCCTGCAGGTAACTGGCTATTCGGGCATAGATTAGAAATTACCCACCTATCGTACTTGTAGAATGGCATCTCGCTGTGGAAATTATTCCACGTGTCATGATATTCCCACATATGATTTTCACCATTACATACCGGCACATGCTTGTCTCCAAACTCTGATTTAAATACCACTCGCATATATCCGGCACCGATAGTAAATGTTTACATTTTCCGGCTGGAACTGTACACAGTCTCGTTTGTCGAATGAATTGTTCATGGCGCCAGTGGTTGTCTACTGAAGATAGCATTGCAACTGACTTCGGGTCAGATGTTATGCTCGTCACTTCTTATATGCTTTTGATGGCATGCTTACATTACTGTAGCCAAGTAAACGTCGAATGTTAGTGGAGAACACATTGCCATCCATGTAACAGCTCAATGTTTCATGATGGTCGTGTGATGTTCCCCCTTACAGCTCTCTATCAAAAGAGTAATTACACTGTTTTTGGGATGGCACAGCTCATATGAAATTGACTGTGTAAACCATGCTTGATGTATATTCTCTTCATTCGCACGGACCATCATATAGTTGATGGTGCTAGGTAGCTCCGTGTCCAGCCTCAAGCAACACACGGGACACACAACAAAGCTGCATGGTGTCAGGTATAAGGCCAGACATACCTCTTTGCTCTCGGCATTATGGCACTTCCAGTGTTCGAGGCCGTTGTAGCTTTCCACTTGCTCAGGTCGTCCAGGAAGTTTCATGTCAATGCGCCAGTGCCAAGTCGTAGCATCACCATTCTTAGCCATGTCCAGCAGATTAAATGCAGTGTACATGTTTGACGTGTATGCATGTGGCCAGCTAGAGTTCTACTGAGATGNTGTACATGTTTGACGTGTATGCATGTGGCCATCTAGAGTTCTACTGAGATTAGTTGATGTTTCTTCCTATGTACAAACTTATTATTATAATTCCAGCACGTGCTTTGTCTTACTGTTAGTGTTATGATTTGTATCAAAACTGTGAAAACTAGCGTCACCTATTGTTTTCTCCGTGTCATCCTATTGTTTTCTGTATGTCAGTAGTAATAAAGCTATAGTCGTTCAGTCGCCATTGAATCGCGGTACGCAGTGTTTCATGTCGCTAATCATTACATGTTATGGGCCTAGAAAACAATTGAAAAATAATCTCGCGATAGTTTGTACGGTATGATAAGTGCTGAGTATAATTAGATTCGCTGAAGGAGACTATTAATTGTGCGTATCGTGTGTGTGTGACAGCGTAATGGCTTCGAACTATGTGATAAGCGCCCCTAAGATGAAATGACGCTAGAATTATAGTGAATGTTGTTTTGCGACAGAGAATTTCTTGGTCTTAGAGGGCATGCTAGGATGCATCAAGCAGGAGCCGAATCAACCAGCACTAGGAGCCATGGATGATGCTAAAACAAGAGCAAAATTGATCTTGACCAATGATCCCTCGATTTACGTTCTTATAAAAAAAGTTACTTCTACAAAGAAGGTATGGACGAAACTAAAGCAGTTATTTGACGATTCGGGATTTACGAGAATTTGATTTCTATTCGGCTTGAAAATTGTATCTCAATGACTGCCTATGCGACTCAAATAGTTGAAAATGGACAAAAGTTAGCTGGAACTGGTTTTAACATAAATTACGAATGGATCGGGTCATTATTGTTGGCGGGATTGCCTGGAAAGTTTTCGCCAATGATTATGGCCGTAGAACAATCTGTAATTTGCATAACAACGGACGCCATTAAAACGAAATTATTGGACATAGAGGAAACGGAAACGAATGAAACAAGTGGTGCATTTGCTAGTTTTCGTAAATACAAACATAAGAAAAAAAAAAGTCTGTGGTTAAAGACCATAAACAAGATGGCTCACAAACGTCAAAGTCATCAACCATCAAATGTTTTAGATGTAAACAGACTGGCCATTTCCAAAATAAATGTCCCAATAAAGAAAAATATAATACGCACAGTGAACAGTGAACAAAAGCAAACAAATGCCTTCAGTGCTGTATTTTTAAATGACAGTTTTAGCAAAAACGATTGATATGTCGACTCGGGGGCAAGTGTGCACCTAAAAACGAATAAACATTGGATTACAAATGTTTGATACGAACAGAGCACTAAAGAATTAATTGTAGCTAACAATAGTAAGGTGCCTGTTGAGTGGTCCGGTGATGTGCAGATTAAAACCTTTAACAGAAGATGGCAAGTTTGATGTGACAATCAAAGATGTGTTGTGTGTTCCAAGTATCACAACAAATCTCTTATCTGTGAGTCATTTAATCTGCAATGGCAATGGAGTGTCCTTCTCGAGTGACAGTTGTATCATTTATAATAGAAAAGGCGAAAAAGTTGCTACAGCCTCATTAGTAAATGGAGTATACAAACCAAACATGCCCATGTGTTTGTCAGCTGCTGTGATGGAATCCGGCGAAACCTGGCATAGGAGACTGGGACATATTAATAGCAACTATCTTAACAAGATGCAGGATGCTGTGGAAGGATTGCAATTGGATAAGAATTCAGATATAAGCAAGATGTCTTGTGTCACATTTTGTGAGGGGAAGCAAAGTCACTTGCCGTTTTCTCATGAGGGTGACGGAAGTACTGAATTGTTGAATACAGTACATACAGATCTTTGCGGACCTATAGAGAATGCTTCTCTAGGAGGGTCAAGGTATTTTCTTATTTTTGTCGATAATTACAGCAGAATGACACACATTTATTTTTTGAAAAATAAAAGTGAAACTTTTGAATGCTTTTAACAATACAAAGCTAAAGTTGAAAATGTTCTGGGAAAGAAGATAAATATTTTACGGAGTGATAACGAACGTGAGTTCTGTAATAAATAATTGGATGATTACCTGAACAAAATTGGAATAATACATCAAAAAACAAATCCTTACATGCCTGAACAAAATGGTTTATGCGAACGCATGAATAGAACTTTAATAGAAAAAGCGAGATGCCTTTTGTTTGAAGCTGATCTACCGAAGAAATTTTGGGCAGAAGCAAGTAATACTGCTGTTTATTTGCAAAATAGAACGGTAGCAGCTGGATTAAATAATAAAACTCCGTACGAGTTATGGACTAACAGCAAGCCTAATATTAGTCATTTGAAGATATTTGGCAGTACTGTCATGGTGCATGTCCCCAAAGTTAAACGTGCGAAGTGGGACAAGAAGTCTGAGAAGTGCATCTTAGTAAGTTATTCAGAGGAAGTAAAGCGGTACAGAGTTTACAACCCTAAAACTCAGATAATCAACCAGCAGATACGTCATTATTATGGAAAACAATTTGAATACAGAGAAGCTGACTGTAGTTAAAGAGAAGAAGAATGTTGATACCGATATTGGCGAAGTAAATGCAGATTCAGTGTGGGACAACAATCAATCTGATGACTCGTATACTAGTTCTTCAGGATTTAATAATGATGAAACCTATGTGCAGGGCGATACTGCAGACTTGGACAGTTCCACTGAAGTTGATGAAACAATACAATCACGCGCGTTGCCTACTAGACAAAGACCAAAACCAGATATATATGGTTTCTCAAATATGTGTACAGAAATTCACAGATTAAATATTGATGAGTTGTCGGTGGAAGATGCACTACAGGGTCCACATAAGGAGTGTTGGTCGCAAGCTATACGAGAGGAGCTGCAGTGTTTTGAGGATAACAATGCTTGGGAGCTTGTAGAACCTGAAGATGGCAAAACAGTGGTAAAGTGCAAGTAGGTATTAAAGAAAAAGTGTGACAGTGAAAACCAGATTCGTTACCGTGCTAGATTAGTAGCCAAAGGCTATAGTCAAAAGTATGGTGTGGGATATGAAGAAACTTTTTCCCCTGTTGTAAGGCACACCACAAGGCGTTTGTTATTTGCAATTTTTGTAGAGTTAAATGTTGATATAACACATTTAGATGTGAAAAAAGCCTTTCTGAATGGATAATTGAAAAATATGCAAAAACAANATATGCAAAAACCAGACGGTTTTGTTTGCTCAGAGAACGATAAAAACAAAGTCCTTAAGTTGAAAAAGGCTATATATGGCCTCAAACAATCCTCCAGAGCATGAAATGAGAAAGTTGACAATTGTTTGATTCTAAATGGTTATAAGAAATCTAAACTGGAACCATGATTATATAGCAAAGTTGTAAATGGTTGTAAGACAATGGTCACACTTTATGTCGATGATTTCTTTGTTTTTTCGAACGATAAAAAATAAATGTTACAGTTAAAATAGATATTGAATTGTCAGTTTAAAATAAAAGAATTAGGACAAGTAAAGCGTTTTCTAGGTATGGATGTTAAAATTGATAAGAGTAATAATGTAATTACTTTAAGTCAAGAAAATTATATTGATCAACTTTTGCTCAAGTTTGATAAGAATGATTGTAAAACTGTTAAGACTCCTATGGAGGCTAAATTGAATGTTACTAAATGTGAAAATGCTCAAAACCAGAATCCATATCAACAACTTATAGGTAGTTGGATGTATCTGGCAGTCCTTACAAGACCGGATATTGCTTATGCAGTAGGATATTTGAGTCAGTTCAATAATTGTCATGGTGAAGATCATTGGTCATATG
This sequence comes from Clitarchus hookeri, assembly GCA_002778355.1. Lineage (NCBI taxonomy): Eukaryota > Metazoa > Arthropoda > Insecta > Phasmatodea > Phasmatidae > Clitarchus > Clitarchus hookeri. The sequence goes on along the minus strand of NQII01013855.1, from coordinate 8,237 downwards.
TAAAGAGGATACTTAAATATTTAAAACATACAAGAACTTTTGGTTTAAAATATAGTAAGAATAAAGATTGTGATGTTAAAGGTTTTGTTGATGCCGACTGGGCTAATGATACTATGGACAGAAAGTCATATACAGGATTTAATTTTATGTTATCAGGTTGTGTCATCTCTTGGGAATGTAAAAAACAGAAGTCAATAGCATTGTCTAGCACAGAAGCTAAATATATAGCCATTTCAGAAGCTCGTAAAGAGCCAATATATCTTAGAAACTTGCAATATGAGATTACAGAGAAAATGTATACAATCACTATATGTAATGATAATGAGAGTGCACAGAAGTTGTCGGCAAATCCTATTTTTCACAATATAACCAAGCACATTGATGTCAGATACCACTTTTGCCGAAACATGATATCGGATAAAATTGTGCATATTCAATATTTGCCAACAGCTGACATGCCAGCGGATATGCTTACCAAGAGTTTAAATTCAGTAAAACATTATCGATTTATAAAACTTTTGGGAATTGAAAGTGTGTAATATTTTGATAAGTGGGCGTGTTATGATTTGTATCAAAACTGTAACAACTAGTGCCACCTATTGTTTTCTCTATATCATCCTATAGTTTTCTCTATGTCAGTAGTAATAAAGCTGTGGTCGTTCAGTCGCCATTGAATCGTGGTACGCAGTGTTTCATTTCGCTAATCATTACAGTTAGCAATATGCTTGATACCGCCATGTGCTGTGTACATAGTAGTCTCGTTAAGCATTTAATTGTCTATCTCCGATATCAGTTAAAGGTAGCATGAAGATATATGTATCCAGGACTCTGCATTTAGCATACATGTCGTGCACTTTCCATATATCGTATCCACGAGCCGGAAATCTGATTCTGTGTAACACTTCTCAATCACCAGGTCCAACAGTAACCTAAATTTTTCGTGTTACCGTTCAACTTCGCTATAAGCCTGTCCACGATTGTATTGTGAGAGAGTAAGCGCGCACGTTGGGTCAGTCACTAGTAGTACTACACTTTAACCTCGGCGATGGGCTGGTATTTGTATTGCTTGATGTTAGAAAAAAGAACACTATTACTATTGCCCCCACACCACCACCACAATCCAGAGTCCATGTCCTTAGCAGCACGGCGTTCAAGCACGGACATGACCGGCCTAGCCTGCACTCATCACAGTTGTGTTTGGTTTTCGTGTACCGAGCCTTCAATCTTCTTAATGATGAGCAGTCATACTCGGTTTGCAGATTGCATAGTTTTATGTTTGTATCGCAGTAAATGCTCAACCATCTCTTCTGCTCTGGACTGGCCTCGAAGACCACATTGTCTCCCTTCACGGCCAACATATCTGCCAGTATCTCACATATTTTACTGTAATCTACATCGTCACCATACCATTTGAGGCCGTGATAGTGTTTCTCTAGTGACAAATTTGCTACCTTACTTTTCCTTACGAGCGTCGACCTTGGAAACGGAGGTAGAAATGTACTTGTAGCTAGGGTACTATCTATAGACTATATGCAAATGCACTTGATGATGAAACCACATTGTGACGTGCAGCCCTGAATATTCGCGAACATTTACGACGGCTAGATGGTGAATGAACTATAGGTGCCAATAACATTAGTTTTTTAACTACTATATCGCGCACATTGTATGTGACCAGTTTATTATGTATTATTAAGGTGTACACCTGAATATTGGCTAGGAAATTCTCTGTATAAGCCATTTCTATCATCCTGTTGGCTAACATCAATCACCATCAGGAAGCAGTGTTCATGAACTCGTCGGTTCCAGCATCGGTGACTGTGTATTTTGCCCATAGTACAATGTCTGAAAGTCGGTGTACATTCGATATGGTACCATGTACATATAGTTCACGAAATCTATGTTTAAATCTCCATATTGGTAACACTCATAGTTGAGTAAATCTTTAACATTCTTGATATTCGCATGGTGAAATTTCGAGCGGTATGCACCAAGAAAATTTTGTTTGCTTGTTTGAAATGCAACTATTAAGAAGTGCAGTTTCTCGATTGTGAAACTCGTTTCGACTTTCCAATTTACATTCATGGTGCATGGTATGCTCTGGTTCATTTATAAACTCCATGTACAAAATGCAATATCGACGTTCGTACCTTCCTCTGCATATTTCAAAACTTTCACATGCTCTGACATTTTTACCTGCACAAGTAGGAGCAACCATTCAATGGCCTGTATCGTCAGCCACGTGGCTTCCAGCACAGCGGCGGTATCCAGGACCACATTCGTTCTCATGTTTGCCATAAGGATAAATAGCTCCTGGTTGGAATTAAGAACTATATGCCTGTAGTCTTCGGCGAACCCTAGCACCCTGGCTAGTGGGATCCATACTTCCAATTTTCCACCACCACTATCATGAATGGGAACATTGAAGTTACCTTCGATCCCCTAGCCTGCCATTTTAGCCGATGGCATTTGTTTGTATGAAAATGAGAGGTGATTCTCTATGCTGGTCGTAATTCCAACATCTCTTGTCGCATCCACTTCACATACATTCATCTCATACGAGATTCTTTTTACCATGTGCAATATTCCATTTATGATGATTCGCTTCGTCACAGGTACAGTGCCACCAGCCTTTGTAATCGTACCCTGGAACATCAAATATGAATTATATGGCATGGTGTATACATGTTAGTTTTTTACAGGGATCCAAACCTCGGACAAGGGTACGTACGGACCTGGTAGATATGGTGTGTACATGTGGATTTCCGCCTTGGTGATCGCATCATCAATGCGCACCGGCTCAGAAACTTTTAATACTTCCACGTCCATATTTGTTGACCATCAGCCTCATTCCTCTAAGGAAACTAACGAATTCATATGTTAGCGAACTGGGTGCTCGTCTTGTACTTATTTCAAGTTGGGTACAGTAAGCCAATTTTATTAGCTTAATACTAGTCCGCTTAATTTTCAGACCCATCTTTGCATAAATGTTGACGTACTCTTATTTCTTCACCTCGGAAATTAATAAACCGACTATTTTTAATTTCTACCGAGTAAATCACTTCCTTTACACTATCTGTCATGATCGGAACATAAATGGAAATCTTCGGTACATCCACCAGCTTAATGCCTGAAGTACCAAAATGGAAAATTCATGTAGTGTTTGCCTAGGCATACCATTGATGTATGATCTGGTAACCAAATTGCAGTTTATTCTTATAACACTAACAGAACAAATGTTTACCGCAGGGTGGATTCATGAGTTTTCTTAGTTTCATACTTCTCATTCGTGAATCCGAGCATTGCAGTGAGTGTGTCGCTTCACATTAAGTCTATCTGGGCAGTACAATAAATTTTGCTATGCAGCATATTAGCACTACCACATATCACCAACATCACTTCTGGCTCCAGTGTATGCTTCAGGTACTCGCCTATATTTTCAATCTCATACGAACCTGTTGGTACCCGCACCTCGCCTCTCTTTTCATCATCTGTGACATAACGAAACATACAATTGCGTACACCTATGTTTGGAACAGAGAAGTAGGTTTGAAAACATATAAGTTGATGGTCCACCCCCTCGCCAAACGTTCAGCAGAGGGTAGTCCACAGAGCGCAATTCCGAGCTATTGCCCAACAAGATCAGGGTTACAGACATGCCTGATGCTTACAAGAGGTGCATTCCCTATAAGTACAGTTTTTTTTTAACTTGAAATGAAGCACAGTCATTAGTGACCACAGTTCCATTCTCGCAGTAGCTGCTCTGCTCCATAGTTGTAATGTAATCTCACAGCTCTCAAATATGTTTTAATTTCCGATGGCACCCTTAATTTACCATAGCTGTCATAGTATTCTGCTGTATCCCTACACTTTTTATAATCAGTCCAATGCATCCCTAGCCCTCGACGAGTATACAGGTTTACTATACCTCAATCCACTCGTCTCGGACTATGTGGCAGCTTGTTGCGCATAAACATGCCTCAGAAATTGACAATTTTCAATTTACAGGCAAACATTTGCATGCCTCTGTTTATGAGTAGGCGACTGAGTAGTTACCTTAAGACCACCTCCTTCGTCTGTTCCTGCTCCATTTTCTCTTTCCACCACCCCCTCCTACATGGTAGGGTCAAAGTTACAGGCCACCACCATTTTTTTTACCTCTAGCGAGCACTTCCATATGTATATTGTGTCGAATTGCTTTGGTCAACTGCTTATTTTCACCCTAAGCCATGTTCACTGTCCTTGCTATATCATTTCCCCCACTGATATGGCTGCCGTGGATGCAGAGTGCTGGCAGTATGAAGGGCAAGATGCCTCCTCACTTCTCTACTACTACTTTGTGAGGTTTCCCCCATGTCTTCTCAGTTTTTTCTTTCCTTACAAACTGTAAATCCATTCCCCTCTTGACTTATGTTTTCATAATCTTCGACAGGCCCCAGGCAGCTAGAAATTCGCCAACTTGCTACTGGTTGCATAGGCAATGTCGTGTTCCTTGCATGTCTCGTTCAACAGATTGACAGAGACATCGCTGCACTTCAATCTTGGTGCTAGTTGCATGCTGGTTCTGCAGTATTTATGGCCTGGAATGTGGGCCTCGAAAGGAAGAATGTTGATCACATATTCATCAGACCATGTCCCCCCTTTGTCCTACTCCCACAGTGCATTACAACAAACTAACCAAACTTGATCATCATTACGGCTTTATATGTTTTGTTTCATGATGCATACATGGCAATCCACATTACAAGACCTTTAACATGGCCACCCACATTGCCTGACGTCGAGTACGGCAGCTACCTTACCTGGTCTCGAACGTGGTCCTTATGCCATAAGTAATGGTGGTTTACCTGGTCATGTATCATTTCAATGGAGATTGTGTCACAGAACACCACACTTCCTGTTCGCATCACCACCGATGACGAAAATATCTCCTGCGAATCATGTCATGGAAAGCTGCTGCAGACCACCGTGCACAGTATCACAGCAGGAACAATCAACTGTGGTAATACAGGTGTGATTCTGAGCTTGTTGGTGGATCCCAAATGTCTTTGTTTCAAGAATATTTACCTATACTCAAAATCACTACAGCACCCAAAGTACCTATGGCTAATGCAAATACTTAAAGCTGTAGATGGACTACACTATTATCCAAGTAGTTACAATGAAGAAGTCGAACCACCTTGCCTAACTCCGTGTTTGTTTTCGATGATGTGGTGTGTGAAAAACAGTCGACCTTGCAGCAGTATTTTAGCATGGCCTATCATGTAGGGGTGGATTCGATTTACCTGTGTCACACTTTTTCATGCATGCCTAAGTAACCCCTGCTCGACAATCAAATTTCCTCGTTTTCTTCCGCATGGATGACCTGAATTTACGACATGTTTACTCCGATCATGTTAATAGTGATGACATTTGATTGGTTCAAAAGAATATGCTCATGTTGCTGGCAAACCTCTTAGTTTCCTTATGATGACTAAAGATTTCCGGCTTCATAAGGACTGGCACTGCAGGGGGTTCAATCAGTTCATTATCATACATTAGTGAACGATGAGGTATGCCGTATCCATGTTCAATAATATTGGTCTGACGCTTACATCGGATGGTTGTATTACATATACTAAAGGTGGTAATTGCAGTATCGGTGGGAAGGGAGCAAAGAATCTCGGGGGACCGAAATCTGAGGTCGATATGGCTACTGTGTCATTTGTCTGCAGCATCACTGCAAAGGCTCTGCGACCATTGTCGGTACTGCAGATGTCGAGCAAGGCTGAGGCTTCCCTTCGCTCACAGACGAGTGGAATTAACTGACTCACCACTTTAGAGACGAAATTCAATGTTATAGGGAGCGAATTGCCAACAAGGGTTCTTCAGGCATGGGATGACAATAATAATTGCGAACTGAACACATTAGCATGGTTGTGGGCAAACGTTCTGATTTAGACAAAAATCTCATGACTACAGATGGTCATTCGTCTGGACGAAAACATTGTCTGCTAAATCGATGGTTTATCTTTAGTGGCTTGGAAACAAAAAGAGGACCAATCTAATTTGCATTCCATGACCGTTAGCAATTACCTGCAATTGAACACAATGAGGTTTAATGATGGACTGTACAATGATTATATATGCAATAAGAAATATTTTTTGGGAACAAACAAATTTTTTTCTGCCCAAAGATTTTACACATATTGGTGACAAAGCGATGCGGGTGTCTCCAGGCCTCTACGAGTTCCTGTTCAAATGTGAGCCTGGTGAAAACTTGCGCGAGCAGCTTCGCCAATATAAGCCCTTAGTTAGCCTCACAAGTGCACATTCGGTGGACAATGACTTTTCCAGCAATGCTTATAAGGATGAGAGACACCCAAAATTCTCCATTATCGCTGAACTGTTTTCGGATGTTGGCTTGGCGACTGGCTCGGTTCTGACTTCGAAGCTGGATGAAAACGACCAACTTGAATATGTATTCTGGAACGATGCTGATGATGTTTTATCATTTATATGGCTGCTAATTGCATCTCAGCAGGCCAGGAATAATTTCCACACGAATGAGATTGTGAATTTTTATAAGAATTGTGTGAAGGCTGATATATATAGTAAGAAAAAACAAAATAATGTCTCATGCATAGATCGCCGCCGAGCTCTACCGGCCTACGCGTCGTAATTATCCCATGGAAAAAGTACTCGCTTTGGGCTGAAAGATCTGCAACATGCCAACCTAGTTGAAATTATACCATATATCACTGCTAATAAGGGCTACAAATACATGTTAACATTCGCAACTGTATTCAGCAAATATGCATGGGGTACACAGATTCGCCTTAAACAAGGCCTCGATGTGAGCTGTGTAATGAAGACTGTTTTGCAAGATAAAGGATCGCCTAAAAGTTTGCAAACAGATCTTGGCAGAGAATTCTACAATCCCACCTTCCATTTGCTAATGGCTGTGAATAATATTAACCACTACAGTACATATGGCGAGAAAAAGGACATCATTGTGGAACGGTTTAACAATACTCTGAAGAATGATATGTGACAAAAATTTTCATCTCGGGGATGTTACAAGTGGCTGGACTTGTTGCCTCATTTGGTAACATCCTACGATCGACAAGTGCATCGAACTATCTGCATACGACTGGGGGATGTTAAATATAATTCTTTGCTGGAAACTGTGTACATGTGGGAAAATAAATTGGACACTCGCAAGCCAAACCGAAGATTGGTGACTACGTCCGGATATCATGAGTGAAGGGAACATATACAAAATCACGCACCCCAAATTCGAGCACAGAAATATACAGTATTGACAAGATTCGTCATAACGAACCAACGACCTTCTGTATTGAGGATATGGATGGCACCATACTCAGAGGGACATTTTATGAACAGGAGTTACAGCTGACAATATTTTCGGACATTTATCTGGTTGAGAGATTCATTCGCCAGTAGGGCAAACACCTTTTTACGAAATGGTTATGTTCTATTCCCGGATCATTGCTGGATACATCGCTCTGTGCTCACCGATGGATAAATGAACGTCGTCTTACAAGAGAGAAAAGTGTATATCTGAATGCAATATTTTGAAATAAATTTTTTGAGTGAAGATTATTTATAATTATTCTGTGGTTTTGGTCAACACCTGTAAATGAACACTGGTATTACACGAGAGGGAGAGAGAGAGAGAGAGAGAGAGAGAGAGAGAGAGAGAGAGAGAGAGAGAGAGAGANGAAAACTTGCGCGAGCAGCTTCGCCAATATAAGCCCTTAGTTAGCCTCACAAGTGCACATTCGGTGGACAATGACTCTTCCAGCAATGCTTATAACGAAGAGAGAAACCCAAAATTCTCCATTATCGCTGAACTGTTTTCGGATGTTGGCTTGGCGACTGGCTCGGTTCTTACTTCGAAGCTGGATGAAAACGACCAACTTGAATATGTATTCTTGAACGATGCTGATGAAGTTTTATCATTTATATGGCTGCTAATTGCATCTCAGCAGGCCAGGAATAATTTCCACACGAATGAGATTGTGAATATTTTATAAGAATTGTGTGAAGGCGGATATATATATGTACTAAGAAAAAACAAAATAATGTTTCATGCATAGATCGCCGCCGAGCTCTACCGGCCTACGCATCGTAATTATCCCATGGAAAAAGTACTCGTTTTTGGGCTGAAAGATCTGCAACATGCCAACCTAGTTGAAATTATACCATATATCACTGCTAATAAGGGCTACAAA